>JAGKTI010012803.1:0-24011 GCA_018397915.1 Birgus latro
CTATACGGGTTTTAGAAATTGTACCAAAATCATTCCTGTGTCCGAAGATATAAATGTGTTGTATGTAACACGAGTGTCGGGTTGACAGTACCATACTTGAACAAGAAGGTAAAGTGACGAATAGCAATTGTGTACAGTGTTCACTTACCCCCGGCCAACCCATTGTAATATCTGTGATGTACTATTGTTTTGTGTTTTATACCTAGAATACATGTGTGATATTTACTGCCTTGTTTTTGTGTCCAGTCCTACTCTTAGGAGTTACCTCCCGGTCTAGAATAGGGACCCGCTTTAGCCTGCGTATTTGAGGGCGATAAACCGTCCCACAAATACGTAGCACAACAGTCGTAAAGGAAGGTGCCATATTCTGGTGTTTTTGGTGAGTGAACAATGCTTCTAGCGCCTATATTATTGTGTGAAACCGAATATAGTCTTGTACTACACATAAATTCTTACCAAATAAATAAATAAATACGTAATTTAAAGTGGCTTGAGTCAGTTAACCCTCCCATAGTTCGTTTTCTTTGAAGCTACGTACCCTGAGAGAGAACGAAAGGTAAGGCTGACTCGTCACCTGTAGCAACATTTACAAGCTCAGGAGGGCGATTTTTTAATGAATTTTCGATGTTTCTCACCAAAAGCGGATGTTTGAGCCAAAAAAAGACAAGTTGAAGACCCGTCAGGTTCTGAGGAAGTGTTGGGTAAAAGAACGGTCGGGACTGGGAGGGTTAAGCTAGGGATCTTGGCAAGACCGGGCCAGTGCATAAAGCTGATAGAACAGGGCATAAAAACTCGGCTGAGACCAAACTGACAAACATATATTAACCAAATTTACAATTCCAGGGCAAAATACGATATAACACAAATACAATACACAGGACAGATGGTACATAACAGATATATAGAAACATAGGGATATTGACATATAGACAATTTACAACAGGACTTGGAAATGTATATTACAGTTTGGGTATAGCATTAATATTTCATAGCGAGATTCTGATACTGAGTGAAATACATGAGTTAGAGGTAAGGCTGCAGACAACACCGACAACACTGCAGATGACGCTAACACTCCCAGCCCCCAAAGTACTACCGGGGGTCCGCTGCCTACTCCGAGCAGCTCGGAGCAGGAACGGCTCACCTGTATCCCTCTCCGGCGCCCCTCTTGCTCCCAGCCGACATCACAACAAGGTAGCAGTCTCCGTCGCCTAGTCTCTGGCAGACACTCCTCTGTCGCCATGCAGAGGACGCCCCCTTGTTCATTTACTGCCATCCTCTGACGGGCTCTCCACCCCGAGCCCGTGCCACACCAGTGTGGCGAATCTTTAAAAAGAAAAAAAAAATCCACTCGCCAGGTAAGGGGTGGAGTTTGCTCTAACAACTTCACGCAACGCTGCGGTATTGACCATAGTCATACTGAGAAAGGGGCAGAACCGGCCACAGTCCGTTCTCCAATTGCCATCCCGCTGCAGGGCCGCGACACTGGCCACAAGCCGTGTCGGTTGGGTTGGACCGGCCACAAGTCGTCCACTACCTGCAGTTGATCCCCCCAGAGTAGCGCTGCAGCACATGCCAATAGTCGTGCTGGGTATGAGGCAGGACAGGCCAGCATCCGTCCCTCTGTTACTAGTCTTCTCAGCCCCACAGTACAGGCCTTTAGCTGTACCAGAGCTGTCGTCTCCTGTAGGACAATGACGTTGGCCTCTAGTCGCATCGAACATGAGACAGAGCAGGCCATAGTCCACTCCTCCCCTACAGGAGACTCTCATTCCCCTCACAGAGACAGGGTAGAGCGAGCTGTGCCTCGCGTTTGCCCTGAGTTCCAATGGGGCAGAGGAACCACCATGCAGGCCACTAACCGTATGGGGGAGGCAGAGTTGGCCACAGTCCACTCCTCACCCTCTGCTCTTAGGATTGCTCCTGATGGGGAAGTCCCTTGCCTGGCCCACAAAGTTTCCTGTGGCCGGGTGGGACGCAACCCCTCCCCTGCAGAAGGAGTGACTGGGGAGGACCCTTTCCCGGAACCTTGCCAAGGCCTTACTCAAGACCTTGGTTCCCTTCAGCTCCACCTGTGTGAGCAGCAGCAGCCAAGGCAGAGTTCCAGTGGGTGCAGCACCCAGTGCCAGGCCCTGTCGGCCACTCCCCCAGCCCAGGGTTCTCGTGAGGCAGCCCTGACGGCGACACTTCCCTCCAGCCGTTGCCACAGTCCAGCCACCCCAGGTTCCTGTACCCTGGGTTCCCAGACACCCCGGGAGCCGCCCCAGACTCCAGGGCATGACTTACTTGCTGGTGGGACCTCTCCAGGCCTGCCCCAGAACCGGCGCCAGACCCACCTATCGGCTTTCTTTGGACCGAGGCTTTATCCCCGCACCTCCGTGTGGGGCCACTTGAAGGGCTAGCCTCTCTGCCTACCTACCTGACGGAGGGATCAACCCTCGACCCAACAGAGACAGAAAAGACGGACTCTAACAGTGTGCGCCTCTTAGACCAGGATATATATATACGGCCGTATGTGTAACGCGAGTGATTTCTTATAGTGTATTCTCGTGATTAAGTGACCAGAAAACCCCAGAGTATATGACTGGACAAGCCCACTAGCGATCTTGGTCCATGGTACGTTACGAACGGAGCCCAGTACACCCCCGATTGTGTAATGTCACTCACCCCCCCCCCAGTAAATAAACCTACACAGTGACCGAACAGGAAAACTATATTATATTGATCGTGCCGTCCCCTTGATCATTAATTCTCTCCCTCCTCAGTGTAAAGGCACGCCAGTGTTCGTGAATTTACTCACACAGTTTTCCTTAGAAACTACACTCACAAAGTGATCATGCCGCCCCTTGTTCATTAATTCTCTCCCTCCCCAGTGTACAGGCACGCTAGTCACCATGTGTCTATCCATCTACGAGGGTTTTCCTAAATACCTCAGTCTTCCCTCTTAGTGTGTGACAGCACGGCGGGCTCCCTTTGTGACAGACCGGCATCCGAATCTGTATCTATTTACATAGCATTAACGTAATATAACCAGTGCATCTGTGCCGTCCAGTGCTATAGGATAGTGGTAAATTGTAACAAATGTATTTCTGTGTCCAAGATATAAACGTAATAGAAGTGCCTTAAATACTGGGTAAGCCGGTATAGAGACAGATTGTGATTTAGTAAAACCTTGTATTAACCCATCTCCGGCCAGCCCAGAATCTATTGTATTTGGTGTTGTTCTATTTGTCTCTGGGAAGATATTTGTAATATATATGTATAACAGTTTACTACCTTGCTTTCGTACCCAGTCCTGTCCTTAGAAATGCTGACCCGGTCTTGGAAAAAAAAAAAAAAAAAACCTCTAAAAAGCCTACGTATCTGACGGGACGAGAAGTCGCCCCTCAGAAACGAGATAGGTAAATAGCTCACCTCTCGCTTACGTGTCTGAGGGACGAGTAGTCGACCCTCAGATACGTGGCATAACACTGGTGGCTAGCGGTGGTTCTTGACACGGACGGTGAGAAGAAGGACTGAGAAAACTTGGTAAAAAATGGCAGCTAAACCACATGTACCCCTATGAAAATTCGACCCAGAACAACGCGACATCACTGCGTACCTAGATATGGTCAAGCCGCTACTTGACATCGGGTTCGATAACGACAGACAGAAAATAGCTGTCACTCTACCTCACCTGGGAAAGACGGTATCTAATGTAGCACCAAAAACAGTCCCAGGTCTCACATGGGCCAGATTTGTAAAAATAGTAACAGAGGCCATTACTCCTTCTCTAGGAAAAGTTGTCGCAATGTCACAACTCTATTCCCTGAAATATGACGGTAATTTGGACAACATATTGATCCAATCAAGGCGGCTCATCACTGCCGTGTACCCGGACGCTGACATAGACACCCGGGATGAACATTTATTCAACACCCTCCTGAGAATCCTTCCTGGCACAGTGAAAGAGCATTTCACTATCCACGACCCATCAGGAGACTTGGACCGTGACATTCAGCTCGTCAGACGCCTCCTAGCAATCCGCTCCACCCCACAGCACATCGGCGCAGTCACTAAATGCCCCACACAGGCAACGCCACCCCCCACCCACGTAAACTCTCCAGCAACACCCACCATTCCCAGGGCACACCCTTCAAATATTATCACCATCGACCCTTGGGAATTTCCTGCTTTTAGCCCCAGATGCCCTATATATGACATCCGTAGGCAGCTACAAGCTGCCCAGCACAGGACCACCACAAAAGAGCACCTACCCCTTGCCTCCGTACATGACAAAGGGGCACACGCCGATTGCTCATAGTCTGGGGGGAGCAAAGCCCAACAAAGAAGGCACTCAGGAGGCAGAGCTCGGCGGAGAAGGCGCCCTAAACCGCCCCAGCACCTCTCCACATCGGCGGGGGCCACCTCATATCACCCCCCACCCTACAACCAAGGGAAAATTAAAGAAGTAATCCGGAGACATCTCCAATCGTCTCCGGAACCCCCTCAGCCACGCTGTGCTCCTCTACTTTTTCCCTCTTCTCACTCTTTTCCCACTATATCTTCCATCTTACCACCTCCTCCTCCTAACCCCCCCTCTTCCTCCACACACCATTTTCTCCGCTACCATCGCCTCCCCCCTTCCTAGCTCCTCCTGGTTACTGTCTCCCACCTATCACCATTCTATCACGCCCTCTCGCTCCCTGACCCCGCCTGACACTGCACCTTTCACCACTAATTCAACTTCACGACCCCAGATACACACCCGACACACCACCCACTGCACCACCTCACCACCAGCAACCATTCCACACCTCGCAACTGACTCACACAACTCATACCTTTCATCCTTCCCTAACCCATCTTATCTCTCACCCACTTCTCCCTTCTTACCTTCCTTCCATCCCTCACCTCTGACCTCACCACCACCGACACCACCTCAAGATCCACCTCCTGATACCACGCCGCCACCGCAAGCTGAGCCACCCAGCCGAAAGACTCCAAACCTAACCACAAACCTCTCGCTGCACCCCCACCAACACACACCACCTCCACCAACATCCTCCTCACTCCCAGCAACCACACGACGTCTCCAGTCACCACAAACACCAGTCTCCACCACCACAACAACCCGAGCCGGCCACTTCGCTCATTCACCAACAAAATTCTCGACCTCACCCCCACCTACACCCCCGCCATTGTCCACACCACACAAACCACCCACCCCACAGGCAACGGATCAACAGTCACCATCAGACCTCCTTTACTCCCCCGCCTCCTCACTCCCCTCAACCCTCTCCCCTTCACCCGCTAACACCTTGGCCTCACGCTTGCCAGCACACGTCTCTTCACCGGAGGCACCGCTCACCACCATGCCACCAACCAAGCTGCGCAGCCACGCAACGTCCAGACCGCCGCCAAGCTACGTCCCTTCATACCCACACGAACACACACCACACACCTCTGCACTCTCCCCACCTCACACACCGTCTACCCACCCCTCACCCCCAGCACACCTATCAGACAGAGCCACCACCTTACTGCCCTCTTCAGCATCCAGCACCTCACTGTCAAGAACCGCCACTCCAGTCACCACGCAGATCCAGCATCTCTCCGCCCCATAGACGACCACCCGCACCTCACCACCACAACCTCCGCCCACTCTCGCTCCCGCACCCCCCCCTCCCCACCAACCCCGCATCTAACCACCACAACCACCCATTCCGGGAGCACCTTATTGCCCTCTTCAACAACCAACACCTCACCATCAAGAACCGCCACTCCAGTTACCACGCAGATCCAGCATCTCACCTGGCTTCCGTCCCCCAGACGACCACCTGCCACCACCAGCACCTCACCAAGACAAACTCCGCCCACTCTCGCTCCCGCGCCCCCCTCCCCCTCCCCACCAACCCTGCGTCTAACCACCACCTGTTCTGGGCGCATCTCACACCCACCATCCTGATACATTTCCACGCCCACACCAACCCCTTCCCCTCCATAAGCAATCCGCCCACACCAACATCTAAAACCTCTCCTATAACCCTTCCCCTCCACCAAGCCAAGTGAAAGATTCCACCCCGCTACCATCCCAGGGGAACACCCCCTCCACTACCACCCAGGCATATAAACTGGCCTCGCCTGTTACTGGCCAGCATCCTCCACCGCACCACCTACACCGCCACGATGCACATCCAGAGAGTGACCTGGATCCCATCGAAGGGTCGACACCATCACATCCGGGGCATGCATCACCTGCTACAACTCCTCCAGCAGACGCGCTGCCCTTCCACCCTCCGTGTTGCCTACACCCATCACCTGCAGCCCAACATTACCACCCACCACTGGACCACCTTCCTGCGCCACCTCTCGCCCTTCCGCCAAACTCACAACACCGACCTGTACCACTTCCAGTCACGGGGTCATGACTTCTTCTCGGGGGAGAGTGGTGAAATACATGAGTTAGAGGTAAGGCTGCAGATGACACCAACACCGCTGCAGATGACGCCAACACCCCCAGCCCCCAAAGGACTACCGGGGGTCTGCCGCCTACGCTGAGCAGCTCAGAGCAGGAATGGCTCACCTGTGCAGGAATGGCTCACCTGTATCCCTCCCAGGCACCCCTCTTTCTCCCAGCCGATCTCATGACAAGGTAGCAGTCGACAGCACGTAGTCTCCAGCCGAAATACCACTCGCCAGATAAGGGGTGTAGTTTTCTCTAGCAACTCCATGCAACACCTCAGTATTGGCCATAGTCATACTGGGAAAGGGGCAGAACCAGCCACAGTCCGATCCCCAATTGCCATCCCGCTGCAGGGCCACGTCACTGGCCACAAGCCGTGTCGGTCAGGTCGGACCGACCACAAGTCGTCCACTACCTGCAGTCGATCCCCCCAGAGTAGCACCGCAGCACATGCCAATAGTCGTGCTGGGTATGAGGCAGGACAGGCCAGCGTCCGTCCCTCTGCTACTAGTCTTCTCAGCCCCACGGTACAGGCCTTTCGCTGTACCAGAGATGTCATCTCCTGTAGGACCACAACGTTGGCCTCTAGTCACATCGAACACGAGACAGAGTAGGCCATAGTCTGCTCCTCCTCTACAGGAGACTCTCATTCCCATCACGGAGACAGGGTAGAGCGAGCTGTGCCTCGTGCTTGCCCTGAGTTCCAACGGGGCAGAGGAACCACCATGCAGGCCACTAACCGTACGGGGGAGGCAGAGTTGGCCACAGTCCACTCCTCCCCCTCTGCTCCTAGGATAGCTCCTGATGGGGAAGTCCCTTGCCTGGCCCACCCTGTTTCCTGTGGCCGGGCTTGACGCACCCCATCCCCTGCAGAGGGAGTGACTGAGGAGGACCCTTTCCCGGAACCTTGGCAAGGCCTTACCCAAGACCATGGTTCCCTTCAGCTCCGCCTATGTGAACAGCAGCAGCCAGTGCCGGGCCCTGTCGGCCACTCTCCCAGCCCAAGGTTCCCGTGAGGCGGCCCTGACGGCACCGCCGCCCTACAGCCGTTGCCACAGTCCAGCCACCCCAGGTTCCAGTAACCTGGGTTCCCAGACACACCGGGACCCGCCCCGGACTCCAGGGCGTGACTTACTTGCTAGTGGGACCTCTCAGGGCCCGCCCCGGACTCCAGGGCGTGACTTACTTGCTGGTGGGATCTCTCCGGGCCCGCCCCGGAACCGGTGTCAGGCCCACATGTTGGCTCTCTTCGGACCGAGCCCTTAGCCCCGCACCTCCGTGTAGGGCCACTTGAATGGCAAGCCTCTCTGCCTACCCTCCTTACGAAGGGATCAACCCTCGGTCCAACAGTGACAGAAAAGACAGACTCTACCAGTGTGTGCCTCTTAGACTAGGATATACAGCATATATATATATATATATACACGGCCGTATGTGTAACGCGAGTGATTTCTCATAGCGTATTCTCGTGATTAAGTGACCAGAAAACCCCAGAGTATAAGACTGGACGAGCCCACTAGTGATCTTGGTCCATGGTATGTTATGAACGGAGCCCAGTACACCCCCGATTGTGTAATGTCACTCACCCCCCCCCCCAGTAAATAAATCAACACAGTGACCAAACAGGAAAATTATATTATATTGATTGTGCCATCCCCTTGATCATTAATTCTCTCCCTCCTCAGTGTAAAGGCACGCCATTGTTCATGAATTTACTCACACAGTGTTCCTTAGAAACTACACTCACAAAGTGATCGTGCCACCCCTTGTTCATTAATTCTCTCCCTCCCCAGTGTACAGGCACGCTAGTCACCGTGTGTCTATCCACCTACGAGAGTTTCCCTAAATACCTCAGTCCCCTCTCTCAGTGTGTGACAGCGCGGCGGGCTCCCTTGGTGATAGACCGGCAACAGGATCTGTATCTATCGACATAGCATTAACGTAATATGACCAGTGCATCGGTGCCGTCCAGTTCTATATGATTGTGGGAAATTGTAACAAATGTGTTTCTGTGTCCAAGATATAAATGTAATAGAAGTGCCTTAAATACTGGGTGTATTCTACCATACTTTCCCCAAGCCGGTATAGATACAGATTGTGATTTAGGAAAACCTTATATTAACCCGTCTCCGGCCAGCCCAGAATCTATTGTATTTGGTGTTGTTCTATTTGTCTCTGGGAAGATATTTGCAATACATGTGTATAACAGTTTACTGCCTTGTTTTTGTACCCAATCCTGTCCTTACAAATGCTGACCCGGTCTTGAAAAAGAACCCGCTGTAAGTACGTATTTGATGGGACGACAAGTTGACCCTCAGAAACGATATAGGTAAATAGTTCACCTCTCGCTTACGTGTCTGAGGGACCAGTAGTCGACCCTCAAATACTGAGGTTACAATATAACACGGGCACTTATATGGTAACTTTGGCACTGATTTCACATTACAGGACAGGGCACTGATACAGACTAGTCACTACGTTTTCTTGGGCGATTTACGCTGTCTAGTCCTGACCAGAGATATCACTGGTCACTGTTCCTCCCACAGGAGGCACAGGACTTTCGTCGTGGGCCGGGTCCACCAAGCAGAATCACTAGGCGGTGTCGTATGTGGCCCGCCTCTGTGCGAGCCCTGCCATGGTGTCTGGACCTCTGGGATGGAGCCGAAGAGGGAGAGTAGGCACGCCTGGCGATGCAGACTTCTGGGAGTGGAGGCCAGGTCTCCTGGGTCAGGTAGGCCTCGCCCTGGGGTCCTTGGCACACCCCAGGGGGACTTGGGGCTGAGGTCCCTTATGCCTTGGGCCGCTGTTGGGTATGGACTGCGGCAACTTCTGGTGGGGCAAGTCGCCGTCAGGGTAGGGCCGCGGCAACCTTGGGCAGTAGGAGTCACCATCAGGACGGGACTGCATATGTCTCAGTTGGGACTGCACCAGGGGCCCTCGGGAGGCGGGTTGTAGGGCGAGGACTCCGGGACTACCAAGGGGGGCCTTGCCAATACTCCTCTACCAGCAGGTCTTCCAGGGGATCACCTCTTTGGGGAGAGAGGAGAAGTCCCACCTGGAGCGGACGATGGCCTGCTCTGCCTCCCCCATGCAGCCTGATACCAACACGGCGGTTCTCCTATCTCTTCGGACCACAGGGAAAGAGCGAGTGGTGGCCTGCTCTACCCTGCTCCCTGAAGAAGGGAGTAGACCTCCTATAGGCGAGGAGCAGACTGTGGCCGGCTCAGCCTCAAACCCGACACGGACGGTGGCCTGTGGCAGCTGAGGGGCAGACGATGGCCTGCCCTACTCCAGACCCGAAACAGACGGTGGCCTGTGTTGCGGCACTGTCCCTGGGGATGCTGCAGGAGAGGAGCAGATGATGGCCTGCTCTTCCTCTAGTCTGACACGGATGATGGCCTGTGTCGCAACCCTTCAGGGGATGGTAGCTGAGGAGAGGATGATGGCCTGCTTTTCCTTAGTCCCGGCACGGACGGTGGCCTGTGCTGCGGCACTACTCGGGATTGTAAGGCCAATCCCGCCTCTTACCTGACGAAGGCTGCTCTGGTAGGAGAAAAGGTGGTTTTTACTGTGTATCAGGTGCATTGGATGGGAGCGAGATGGACATATGGTAGTGGTACAGGTAGGCCAGTCCTGCCCAGAAATGCTCTGTACCTTACCTGCCTCCCTGTTGGCTCCTCTTCGGGTGGGGGGGCTAGTGTCATCTGCCTCCCTAACATTTTCTGTCTCTGTTCGGATGGGGGGGCTTGTGTAGTCGGTTTCACTGCTGTTTCCCCTTTCTTCTTGTAATTCTCCGCCTTTGTTGGGTGAAAAGTCACATCCTTGTGGCTGGAGATGGTATGTGTGTGTGAGGGCAGTTTGTTGTGTGGGTGTGAGGTGGTGCAGGAAAGCGGTCCAATGTAGTGTGGTGAGGTTGGGTGGTTGGTGGGGCGTGTATGCCATGCAGAGTGTGGGCGTGTGGTTTGTGTTGTGCAGGAGCTGGAGAAGGTGTTGGGTGCCCAGTATACGGTGGTGACGCCCCTGAGGTGGGAGCCAGGTCACTTTTTGTATCCACATGGTGGGCAGCATGGTGGTTCGGGGCTGAATGCTTGCTATACTCGATTCTTTTCCAGCTGATGATCCACTTTTGTGAATGTGGCACCTGCGCACTCTTGCCGCATGATTGGTTGTTTTCAGTTTCATACCTGATGTATCATTTTTACAAAAAACAGTTATATTCTACTTCTCATAAATGGTGTAAATGGTGTTTTGCATTGTCACTGTACCATACAAACAGACATGAGATGAGTACATATCTGTGCTTCACTCAAACGGACAATGAATTTGTGGAAGTTGAGTTTGAATTGAAATATTTATTGTTGTACAAGGTACAGAGTTGTTGCATCTCTAATAAATGAATAAATATATATACTTGCTGAAATACAGGAGCTAGGGGTAAGGGCTGCACATGACACCAACACTTATGCAGATGCCGCTGACACCCCCAGCCCCCCAAGGACTACCGGGGGTCCGCCGCCTTCACTGAGCGGCTCGGAGCAGGAACGGCGCACCTGTATCCCTCCCTGACGCCCCTCTTACTCCCAGCCGACGTCCCGGAAAGGTAGCAGTCGCAGGCGCCTAGTCTCTGGTAGAAATTCCACTCACCAGGTAAGGGGTGGAGCTTGCCTTGGCAACTCCACGCAACGCTGCGGTATCAACCACAGTCATACCGGGAAAGGGGCAGAACTGGCCAGAGTCCTTTTCCCAACTGCCATCCCACTGCAGGGCCACGATACAGGCCACAAGCCATGTCGGTCGGGTCGGACAGGCCCCAAGCCGTCCACTACCTGCAGTCGATCCCCCCAGAGTAGCCCTGCAGCACTGGCCAGTAGTCATGCTGGGTATGAGGCAGGACAGGCTAGCGACCGTCCCTCTGCTACTGTCTCTCTCAGTCCTACGGTACAGGCCATTAGCCACACCAGCGCTGTTGTCTCCTGTAGGACCGCGACGTTGGCCTCTAGTCATGTCGCGACGTTGGCCTCTAGTCATGTCGGGCACGAGGCAGAGCAGGCCATAGTCTGCTTCTCCCTTACAGGAGATTCTCCTTCCCCTCATGGAGGCAGGGTAGAGCGAGCTGTGTCTTGCATTTTCCATGAGTTCCAACGGGACAGAGGAACCACCGTGCAGGCCACTAGTCGCATGGGGGAGGCAGAGTTGGCCACAGTCTGCTCCTCACCCTCTGCTCCTAGGATAGCTCCCGATGGGGAAGTCGTTTGCCTGGCCCACCCTGTTTCCTGTGGCCGGGCGGGACGCACTCCCTCCCCTGCAGGGGGAGCGACTGGGGAGGACCCTTTCCCGGAACCTTGGCAAGGCCTTACCCAAGGCCTTGGTTCCCTTCAGCCCCACCTGTGTGGGCAGCAGCAGCAGCCGAGGCAGAGTTCCAGTGAGCGTAGCAGCCGGTGCCAAGCCCTGTCGGCAACTCCCCCAGCCCGAGGTTCCTGTAAGACAGCCCTGATGGAGATGCTGCCCTCCAGCGGTTGCCGCAGTCCAGTCACCCCGGTTTCCAGTACCCTGGGTCCCCAGACACCCTGGGGCCTGCCCAGTGTAATGCCATTTTTCTTGCATATAATATAAGTAGTATAAGAGTAATATAAGTTAGTATAAGTATAGTGTAAGTATATAATGTATGTAATTTTCGTTAGGTTATGTACATGATAAGTGTGTATTCTGGACCCTGTTAAGATGATTCAGTGTATGTGAAGTGGACTTTGTAATTCATTTTTTGGGGCTTGATTTTAGTTAAAGGGTAGTAGGGAAGCAAATGGACGAGTGGACGTGCAAATTCACGTCTGGTTTCAATAAAAAGGCGTAGAAAGTTAATTTGAGATTTAAATTAGCGATGAGTCGTATTTACACCTGGAATTCAGAATTTTGTAGTTGAGCTTGTGTTAGTCGTCTTGTACTAAATAATGTTGTCTAAGATCTTAGGTAAAGTCTGACTATTGACTATTGTCATAGTTAACTGCAAAATTAAGTTATTTGGCACAGACCTCAGTTGTTGGTTAGCGCCGCGGGCGAAACAAAGAGAAATTGTGTCAATGCGTGATTTTAGGCATCGTTTTTAAATTGTTAGACCTATGTTATTACCACAAAATTTAAATCATAATAAGTCATTTTTTTATAAGTAGAGTAAGGCGTAAGCTCCTTGTTGCAAATTCTGGTGCGATGATATAACATGTAGACTGTAACGTAATTGTTTGAAGACAGTACCGGGTAGTGAAAACGTAGTGGGTGTTAGGGGATGCAGCTTGCTTTCTGCCCGCTAGGCATCACTCTCGAGTTAAACATCGTTGTGGGTGGACGTTGCAGGTAATGTTCCCGAGTCATTCACGGTATTTCTCCCTTACACGTCATCATAATTAGTTGTCGTTCTAACTATATTTAAAGTAACTTGTCTGTTAATATTATCAGTGCCATATGACTCTCGAGTTAAACATCGTTGTGGGTGGACGTTGCAGATAAGTTGTGTCGTCAAGCCAAGCGGCGCTGGGTCATGGAGTCCAGTGCCCGGCTAGAGCGTCGAGAGTCACAGCATCTAGTGCCCGAAAGCCCTTACACTTTTTCCATTTAGTCCCTTTTAATTCTCAGTATCGTCAAAGTCGATGGGTCCACTTTAGTAAGCTTATTATTCGTGTAGTGTAAAATTTTGGTTATAAGTGCGTGAGAAGCAGAGGGGTGTAATACCTCGTCCTGCAGAGCACTGTGTACGCTGAGATTGCATTCTGTAATATTCTGGTCTTATGATTATTTACCTAGATATGTTAAGTGGTGCAAACCCAGGTAAAATGGGGATGATTTCTTTAAAATTAGAGTAAACTGTGTAACACGTTGTAAACTGGGTATCACTACGAGTCCTTATGAGACCGTGGTTTATGGGAGTTTCCCCTGTTGATGTGGTTTTCTATGACACAGTCGGGTTGAGCGAACTCTTCTGTACTGTGTTAGGTGAGTCAGGTGATCTAAAAACTGTGTAGAATAGAGCTTCCATTCTCTCAGATATTCTGGTGTATCGGAGACAATTGCTTTACTAAGTTCCAGTAATTAATTCTTGTTCGTTATTCTATTCATTCTGTGTAATTTAAGGTTAACAATATAGATAAGTATACTTTATTAGAATGTGTTTGGAATAAATCCTCTGGGGAGTATACATAAGACCGAGTGGCCCGCAAGGCGAAGACTCGCAGTCCATCTCCCACCGAGACAACACCTCCACCGCTGCTCTCGGTGGGACCAGCTCTCTGCAGCAGTGTTTCCGCTGGGGAGGATGGGCCTGTCCCTTACTGGAGCAGCCCTGTCCGCCACCAGGAGGTTGAGGGTCTCCACTTTACCCTCCCTCTTCCAGGACCGGGGCTAACCCTCCCACTACTGTGACTGGGCCTTCCACCCTGGGCCTCCACCTGCTGCTGGGGAACTGGGCGAGCGGGGGTATCGTCGGGGCGGCTCCACTGCAGTTTACCGGTGCCCGACCATTGGCGCCGCGACCAGTCTGCTCTCTCGCCCTGCCCTGCCCCCCCCCCCCATGCCAGCATCCTCTGTCGCCATGCAGAGGGCGCCCCCTTGTTTACTGCCATCCTCTGACGGGCTCTCCACCCTGAGCCCGTGCCACAACCACCCGCAAGGCATGTTTCATCTATAAGATCCACGCTCTCATATATTATACTCACACTACCCTGTTATTGCCATTGGCCTTTTTGTCCGTCTTCCATCATACGGGACTAATATCATTAATACTTTTTTTCCCCCCGGCAACTGCTGGGTGGTGGCAGCGATACCAAATTACTTTAATTATTTAACGAGGCCTTCTTAATGTTCTGGCAGTAACAGAAAACACTGAGTTATTAATTTATCTTCATTTCAAGAGTTTCAAAATTCTATTACTACACTGGTGTTCACATCGGTGGGATTATTTATTCAGTATCAGTAAATTTCGCACCCTTACACTGGCGGCTTAAGCGGTGGGATATAGATGAATATTGTTGAATATAGGTGGGATTGGATGAATATAGGTGGGATATTAGAAGTAAATAGTTCATTTGTATAACATGCTAGAGGCCCACTTGATCTTATTTAGAACCCCTGGGAGGTAAAATTTTCAAGTATCAACCGGAAAAATCGGTAAATTCCCACAGTTAAAGTATAAGTATTTTTGCAGAATGTTCAGAGTATCTTTAGTTGGTCATAGCCAGATACCCCAGACATTGGATATTGATTCAAACGTGGAATTGAGAGTGTATCGGGCCCCAGGAGCCAAAGCCAGTTCTTTTTTCTTCGATGAACGAGTCAGTGGAGTACTCGAGTGACAACATGTTCTGTGTATATTCTGGTTAAGATAGCTAATAGTAGCGTTCCTTCTGTTTCACCATGAGTTGGCAGGGTGTAGAAATTAAGACTGAGGACGAGGAGTATGTTCAGACAGAGGCGCAGCAGTCATTCCCGAAATTAGCCTGTCCTCAGACTTCAGGTTGTATTCAAACAATGATGTGTAACGTAAATCCCCTAAAGCCAAGTGATGTTCCAGTACTAGAACTGAGTCAGTTGCAGAGTACTGATGTGGCAGCTCACCTGGAAATGTTCTTTGAAGCGGTAGAGCAGTGTAGCCAAGATGATGCAAAGCGTTTACAAATTGCGAAGAGCCGAGTGAGCACAGAGTTAGCAGTGTACATACACAACGTCCAGATTAAGAGACGAGTTACTACGTAGCTGACATTTAAGGTGATCCTTAGGTCGGAATTTGCTATCGAAGTAACTATCGATCGGGCATGGCAGGAATTGGATTCAGCGTGCTACGATTGGGTAGAATCATCTCATTCTTTTACGCATCGCTATATATGTAAACATGCGGCCGTTGAGCACAAATTTCCTGGTGAAAGGTTCCCTAACCGAGATAAAACAATCAAGCGTAAGTTGTGGTATGGATTGTCTCTTCCATCAAGGAGTAAGTTAGAAGCTTTTCTGGATGATGAATACCCACTAAAGAAGTTCATAGATAGAGTCGAGAATGAACGCCTACTGTTGGAAGTAAGTCAGGCCTCTCAAGTAAATATGTTACCTCCTGAAAGAAGCATGAAAGATAGGGTGTCAGACAACCAGCTATCATCGTCTCCATCACTGAAACAGAGTAACTTTTCAAATCCAGACGGACCGGAAGAAGTAGTAAAAGATCTAAAGCGTCAGATCCGTGAACTTAAGTCAAGCCTGGCACAAGCAGTCAAGGGTCGGCCTAATAACCCTAAAGTATACAGTGATAAATACTATGCTCATTGTCAGGCTTTTTCTCACAATCTCAGAGATTGTTGGCGTAAACCCCCTCCTGGACACTGTTTTGATTGTCGCAGACCTGGATGTCGGCGAGGTGAGCGCGGGTGTCCTGGGCGTGGTCCCGACACCACGGCTCAAAGCGTCTCTCCGGTAGTAACTCGGGAACTGGCTCAGCAGTTATGACTACCCGGCGGTCAAAGATCTCCCACTATCAGTGTCATAACAAATGGGAAGATGTTAGAAGCTGTCGTGGACACCGGCAGTAGTTATAATTTGATCAAGGAGTCCGCATTTAAACGAATCGGAGGAGAACTGAACACGCGACGTAATCCGCCGCGCTTACAAGGTATCACAGGCGCACCCCTGAGAATTCTAGGGATGTTGCAAGTTGAAATAGCGGTCGGTGATGAGAAAGTGCACAAACAATGGATCCCGGTAGTACCAGACTCTTATCTTAGTACAGATATTCTCCTGGGATGTGATGTGTTGAGCCAAGCTACACTCATGTGGGATGGTGTGAAGAGAGTTATGATGTGGGGTGGTGCACCTTATGTAGTAAATCATATCTGTCGACAGAAGAACAAGGTGAGGAGAGTCAAAGATGAGCCTGTTGTAATGTCTAAGCCGAAACAAACCTTCTCACAGATTAATCTCCTTTCGTCTTTGCAGTTGGACCCTTACCAAACTAAATTCGTGTCTGTATCTGTGAAAGTGGAACCAGAAACTAATCTTATCGTCTATCCACAGTCTAGAATTAGTCATAATAGTCACCCTTATTTGGTCCAAGTAAACGAGTCAAGCAACATTTATATTCCACTGATTAACCCCACTAAAAAGGCGAAAGTGTTACAAAAAGGAACTATCATCGGTTCGTATGAGAGAGTGACTAGCCCAATCCCTGACAAAGTTATCATCACTAAAATACATAATGACCTTTTACCTGAGAATGATCACGTTGAGCAGAAAGGTACTCGTAGTCAGAAATTGAAAGCTTTGATTGATGTACAGAACTGGCAACAACTCACTGAAGCCCAGCGTAAAGAACTTACTGAACTAATTTTGAAGTATGACCCTCTATTCATTCTGGATCAAGGAGAATTAGGTCTGATCAAGGGTCCTCCAGCTCATATTAAAGTTGAAAATCCTCAGCCCAGTCGAGGCCCAATGTATCGCTATCCTGTGCAGGCTAAACAAATTATCACTGACATGTTGAAGGATATGGAGGATTGAGAGATCATTGAAAGATCCACAGCAGCCTGGTTATCACCTATTGTTTTGGTCAATAAACCCGATGGGAATAAAAGAATGTGCCTTGATTACCGCCATGTTAACCGGCATCTCGCAGCCGATGTCTATCCACTTCCGCGGCTAGATGAATTAGTAGACCAAGCCGCTGGACATCAATATTACGTCACTCTGGACATGCGTGAGGCATATTTTCAGATTTTGTTAGATGAGGAGAGTCGAGATCTGACTACTTTTAGCGATGGAGTGGCTCTCTATCGTTTTCGTCGTCTCCCCTTTGGACTTAACTGTGCTCCAGCCATCTTCTCACGTCAAATGGTCAATTTGTTAACACCTCTTTTACAGAAAGGTTGGGTGAAAAATTATCTAGATGACTTGATCTTATGGGCCTCAAGTTTTCCTACTTTATTGGATAGATTAAGACAACTTTTTGAACTGCTTGCTAGTAATGGTGTAAAGCTAAATCTAAGTAAATGTGAATTTGGATGTAAAGAAGTAACTTTCCTAGGACACCGGATTTCAGCAGAATGAATGAATGAATGAATGAGGATGCGACGTGGCGGCGCAACAGCAGAGGTCATATGCCGCCGAACGCAAACAATAAAAGAAAATCAATATATATAATAATAAGAATAAAAAGCAAAGAGAAAATCGATGCTTAAAACAAACTGGCTATATATAAGAGGCATAATAAAATACAAAGAAAAACGATGCTTAAAACAAACCAACAGTATAAAAGCGACCAAGACTAAAAAACTAAAAATATAATGAAAAGATAAGGGTTAAAACTAGTATATTGTCATTAAAACACAAGCTAAAATATGGTAAAGCTCTATAGCTTGCGGAGAAGGCCAGAACGCAACACAAAGGAGAAAGTACTTCCTCCCATAACACAAGCCTCTTCCCCAAGCACTGAGGAGAGAAGGTACGAACCGTTGATGCCTCGGCATCTAGAAAGGTACCGCCGACGAAGGTCCCCAAGACTGGGGCACTCGACAAGGAGATGCCGCACAGTCAAAGGAACCAGACAGTCATCACAATAGGGAGGGGGCGCCCTCTCCATCAAAAAACCATGAGTCAGCCTAGTGTGGCCAATCCGAAGGCGAGTCAAAGCTGTTTCCCACTGTCGGGACAGTCCCACATATCTTCCATCACCCAGGTTCCTACGTATGCTGCGGAGTTTGTTTGCCCCTGCTGCATCCCACCTCCTCTGCCAGCAGGAACGGACAGCCCCCACAGTGGCCGCACACAAATCCTCGGATGGGACACGGCAACTTGGAGAGGAAGGACGAGAGGCAGCAGCTCTAGCCAGAGAGTCAGCTCGCTCATTGCCCACGACCCCTACATGTGCAGGG
Source organism: Birgus latro (assembly GCA_018397915.1). NCBI lineage: Eukaryota > Metazoa > Arthropoda > Malacostraca > Decapoda > Coenobitidae > Birgus > Birgus latro. The sequence goes on from JAGKTI010012803.1 coordinate 18,343, forward strand.
ACCCAACACAGTTGTACAGAGTATCCTCGCCTGAATAATAAGAAAAGCCATTCCAAGACAGCTAAAACTAGGGGATGTGACGGGAAGCCATGAGACAAGGCTTGTAAGGCACTGGCTGAGTCACTAAAAATGGTAAAAGAAGCTGGAGGAAAGCTAAAAATTATTTCAACCGCAACTAATATGGCAGTAAGTTCAGCAGTAAAAACAGATGTAAAAGGAGGGAGACTCCCACCACGGCTAAAATCACGAAAAATTACACCAAAGCCTGTCCCTGCTCGGGATTTAGAGCCATCCGTATATACAGGGATTGAGTCACTGTGAATAGAAGCATGTTCCAAAAAATAAGACAGAGCTGCCTGTGAGGAAACAGATGCCTTCCTCTCGAGGAAGTAATCACATGGTTGCACTTCTGGCAGAAGCCAAGGAGCCACTCGGGGGATACGCATAGGGCAAACAGGGGAGGACTGGACACCTAACTCCCCCATGGCAACCCTCGCTCTGTACCCAAACGGGTGTGGATAGCGAGGATGGGTGTTATAAAAGGGGAAAAGAGCGACCTCAGAGGCAGCCTGACAACTCAAAGGTCTCGGAAGACGGTGAAGGCGGTGCCAACACTGCACCACCAGGGACTGTCGGCGGAGATCCAGTGGTGGTTCGTTTGCATCAACTAACAGACTTTCTATAGGGGAAGACCGGAAAGCCCCAGTTGACAGACGAATCCCAGCATGATGAACCGAATGTAGTGGTCTCAACCGGGCCTCGGTAGCAGAAGAATATACCACACCCCCATAGTCCAATTTGCTCCTCACTAAGGCGCGGTAAAGTCGGAGCAGGCTGGTCCTGTCCGCACCCCAAGACAAGTGAGATAGGGTTCGTAGAAGGGACAAGGCTCGGAAGCATGATAGTCGTAATGAACGGATATGAGGTACCCACGTCAGTCTCCTGTCGAAAATGAGCCCAAGAAACTTTGTCTCATCCACACATCGCACCCTCTGGCTATATAACCGGAGGTCTGGGTCAGGGTGAACACCTCTCAAACGGCAGAAATGTAAGGCAACCGTTTTTGTTGGGGAGAAACGGAAGCCGTTCATGGTGGCCCACCGAGAGACCCTATCTATAGCGAGCTGCATGCGACGTTCAGCCACGGACATTCGGGAAGCTGCGTACCATAAAGCCAAATCATCAACATACAGTGAGGCAGACACTCCTTCTGGGATAGAGGACACAATACCGTCCAATGCTACGGCAAAAAGGGTCACACTGAGGACACTTCCTTGAGGCACCCCTTCCTCCTGAGGGTATGAAGGAGACAGGGTGCCACCAGCCCTAACCCTGAATGTACGGTCACGCAGAAAATTTAATATAAATAGGGGAAGCCTGCCTCGTAAACCATAAGAATGGAGTTGTTGGAGTATACCAAACCGCCATGTAGTGTCGTATGCTTTCTCAAGATCAAAGAAAACGCACACCAGATGTTGCCGTCTAGCAAAGGCATCACATGCTGCAGTCTCAAGGCAAACAAGTGCATCAGTTGTTGAGCGACATTTTCTAAACCCAAATTGACACTGAAAGAGACATTCATTCCTTTCTAGGAAATACATTAGGCGTGTGTTGACCATTTTCTCAAATAGTTTGCACAAGCAGGATGTTAAGGCGATTGGTCGATACTCCAAGGGACTGTTGCCTGTCTTCCCTGGCTTCTGAAACGGTAGAACAATAGCCTCACGCCAAGAGGTGGGAAGAGAAGATTCCCTCCAGATTTTATTAAAAAGGCTGAGGAGAAAGGACAAAGCATCCTTATCCAGGTGTCGGAGCATCGCGTTAGGAATATCATCCGGCCCTGGGGAGGTGTCATGACAGAGGGAAAGGGCAGATTGGAGTTCGCAAAAAGAGAATGGGAGGTTGTAGGACTCCACACTCCCTGATCGGAAGTCCAACACCCTTGCCTCTTCTATCTCCCGTCGTCTGGCAAAAATTGGTGAGGTAGCGTCTCTTTGACTGACTGCTGCAAAGGCAGATGCAAAAATATCGGCCACAGCTGCAGGATCACCAACAGGCTCACCATTAGACATCAGCACAGGGGACCTGCCTTGATTGAATTTTCCCGAAATCTTTCGCACCCTCTTCCACACCTGAGATATTGGTGTCTTTGAGTTAACAGATGACACATATGCCATCCATGAATCCCGCTTAGCTTGTTTCAATACTCGACGAGCCTTAGCCCGCGCCCTTCTGAACTCGACAAGATTATGCTCCGTCCTGCATCTTCGATAACGGGAGAAAGCTAACTTCTTAGCGCGTACAGCAACGCTGCATTCCTCATTCCACCATGGGACAGGTCGGTAGCGATACGTGCCAGAAGTTTTGGGAACAGCATGAAGGGCAGCAGAATGCAGAAGGGAGGTAAAGAATGAAACAGCCTCATCAATATGTGAAAAGTCTTCGACTGAGACATTAATAGGAATCAAAGAAGAGAAAAGGGACCAGTCTGCCTTATCCACTCTCCACCTCGGTAAACGAGAACAGGGACTAGACACTGCTGCAGTGAGAAGGATGGGAAAGTGGTCACTTCCATGGAGATCCTCCACAACCTCCCAGGTAAAGTCCAGAAGACAGTCAGGAGAGCAGATAGAGAGGTCAATAGCTGTAAATCAACCCGTTTGGGGATGAAAATGTGTAAACTCCCCAGTATTGAGCAGGGCAAGATCCTCATCCTCCAATAAGGATGCCAACAAACTCCCACGTTGGTTAGTAAAACAGTCACCCCACAAAGGGTGGCGACCATTGAAGTCCCCCAAGAGAAGAAAGGGCTTAGGTAACTGGCCAAGAAGGTTCTCAAGTTCTACCCTATTGACTGCTGTGTTAGGTGGTAAATAAATGGAACATACAGTATACCAGCGGTGGGCATACAATCGCACAGCTACACACTGGAGGTCAGACTGGAGGTGAACTGGCCAATGAGGGATGTCAGCTCTCACCAAAACAGCACTACCCCCGACAGGACCCTGGGTTGGTGTTGAGTAGAAAGCAGTGTACCCAGGTGGTGCATGGGGGGTGGTTAACCCTACAAGAGTTTCCTGGAGACATATACACATAGGGGAGCAGGCCAGGAGGGTCCGCAGCTCCTCCCAATTACCCCGCAACCCTCGACAGTTCCATTGTATTATACTGGCTGAGAATGCCATAGTACCCATAGTGAAGGAAGGATTAGGATGAGGGGCGTGACAGTTTTGCCCCCCCAGCGGGTTTGGGTTTATGCTTTGGAGGACTCTTTGGAGGAGCCCGCCCAGCACCAGGAACCCTCACCCTCTGTCGAACAGCCGAAAGTAAACGGGAGGACGAGGAAGTGAGCTGTACCACACTCTTTCTTGGAGTAGGCAGACCAGTTTGTTTGGAAGGCGGCTTGGTGGTCGCCTTTGGAGGCGGAGGACGGTCATTGCCCCCACCAGAAGCCCCAGACGTGGAATTAGAGTCCACATGACTCGAATCATTAGAGGAGGCTGTCCCATGCTTTAAATCAGAATCACTAACGAGCTGTTTAGCAACATCCCCAGGTGGGAACTGGGCCAGATTTGATTCATCATCATCTGCTGTCATCTGGCTAGTTCCCTCAGCCTGCTGTGTAGAGGGAACAGGAGGGGTGTCGACGTAAGTGTCAATAACCGAGACCTTAGGTGGTCGGTCTTCATGATCAGAAGACTCGGAAGGACAGCGATGACGTTTGCCAAGTACAGATGAAGCCTCAGGCTTACTGGGTAAGATGGGAGGAGTTTGGGCAATGTGGACATCTGCCACCACCATAGAAGCGTGCAAGCCGTCCACCACCGAAGTGGGGGTGGAAACAATCGGCGTAGCAGTCAGGCTATCATCATGCACTCTAACAGCACTAAATGTGGGAACAGCATTCTGCTTATCACAAGTAGAAGAGCATTCAGAGGAGCCACGGCGATGCTGATCATGCACAGGAGAAACGCTGGGTGATTTGGATTTGTCTAACACCACAGAAGCATGTCGGCCCTTTGTCAGAGAAATGGGTGTAGAAACATTAGTTGAAGGCGGGTTGCCACGTGCCTGGCCAGCAACAGGAGTTTCAGCAACATCAGTCCGCACAGCACGAGAGACAGGAACAGTAGATGGCATAGGTCGAGGCTGAGTCGCAGACACAGGACGCTGCACAGATGCACTGGAGAGGACAGAGGCATAAGAAACTCCTGGCTGGAAAAATCGAGTCTGGGCTCTCTTTCTTGCCTCAGGAAAGGAAACCTTGTCCTGGGTACGTATAAACAAAATCTCTTTCTCAAAAGCGTAGCGTGGACAATGTCGAGAGGAGGCAGCATGGGCACCCCCACAATGGTAGCATTTAGTGGGGGCCTGACAGTCACCATCATGAGAGGAGGAACCACAAGAAACACACACACCTGGAAGGCCAGCCTGCAACCGGCGACAAGAGCGACTAACATGCCCATATCCCTGACAGTGAAAGCATCTCTTTGGGGATGGAACATAAGGCTTCACGGGAAGAGATAACCAAGCAAGTTTCACATAATCTGGCAACGTTAAACAGTCAAAGGTCAGGAAAAGTGTCGGAGTTGGTGTCAGAACACCCTCAAGCTTTTTCTGCACCCTGTAGACGTTTACTACACCTGATGATCTTAGTTCCTCCAACAACCTAGTCTCTGAGTATCGAAGGAGTTCCTGGGAGTAGATGACTCCTCTACACTGGTTAAAGGTAGCGTGGGGTACACAGGTCATACTATTACCAGAGACAGAGGTCAGTGACTGAAGACGGGAGCTCTCTTCTGGGGAGGACACCTCAATAAGGAGGCTACCATCCCCTTGTGACGAGATAACAGGTTCCCGACCACAGGCAGAAACAATGGCACGGTGCAAAACAAAAATATCAGTATCCAACACTGAACCGCCCACAGAGGGTTTCAGCACCAGGTACTTAGAAAATCTGACCTGCACTGTGCTTTCCGAGCCAAACCCCAGATCCAAACCAGCCCGACGTGATTTCCTCCTTGTCCCAGTTAAACGCTGGGGCAGAGGAGGAAAGTCCTTAGGGGCCTGGAAAGGCTCCAGAGTGGCTATATTGGTGGCGCAGTTAGAAGAGCATCCTGGGACGGAGGCCGTGTCGTCAACATTATTATTAAGATTCTCCATAGGATTAACTAAATACTTCATTCCCCCACCCCTCCACCCACCACGGAGCCCAACAAGGGGAGGTCAGTTGCCAGGGATGACACCACTGGCGACCCCAGAGGTAGTGGGAGAGTATACGCAGGTAACCACTGAAGGGCCCGGGCAAGGGTGACCCCAGGACGATAGGAGCCACCAGGCCCCCCAGTGCCCACTTGACCCTAGCCAACGCATGACCAGCCGATTGACCTGGTCGGGCCCAACCAGGCCGCCCGTCTGGCCGGAATAAGGGACCAAAGAGATGTCTTGCTAGCTGCAGGGCGCACCATACAGCATCGCTCAATCTCCAGGACTCCCGTCTCCCAGCATTACGGGACGCCACGCACGGCAAACACGTGGGGAGGCAACAGTCCAGCCCTAGATGGCAAATGGGCTGGAACTAACATCACCAGCAGGCCTCCTCCACCAGTGATGTAGGGGGTGCTTGGTCCACGAGGGCGACAAATGCCGAACCCTACAAAGGTAGGCAT
>JAGKTI010012804.1:0-24011 GCA_018397915.1 Birgus latro
ACAAGGTTTGTGGAAGGTATTAAGAATATATGGAGTGGATGGGAAGTTGTTGAAGGCAGTGAAGAGTATGTATGAGGGTGCTAAGGCTGCAGTGCGTGTGGATGGCAAACTGAGTGAATCTTTCCATTTGAAGGTTGGATTGAAACAAGGATGTGTCATGTCTCCATGGTTGTTCAATCTGTATATGGATGGGGTTATAAAAGAGATACAAGGTCGGGCAGTGGATGTTGAAGTGGCCCTAGTGAGAGAGGGCAGTGTTTGGAAACTCCCTGTACTGTTGTTTGCAGATGATACTGTGTTGTTGAGTGAAGACGAAGGGGAGCTGTAAGGCTTGGTAGATGAGTTTGGGAGAGTGTGTAAGAAACGGAATCTAAAGGTGAATGTGGAGAAGAGTAAAGTGATGGTCTTCGAGAGAAGTGAAGCCAGTGAATGTACAGTGAGATTGGATGGGAAGGAAATGGAGAATGTTAGTGAATTTAAGTACTTGGGCAATGTGATGAGTAAGGATGGTAGTCTGGAGGGTGAAGTGCTCGAAAGGGTACAGCAGGGAAGGAAGGTTGCTGGTTCGTTGAAAGCAGTGATAAAAAACAGGGAGGTGAGCATGGAAGTGAAAAAGTTGTTACATGACAGTATTGTGATACCAACTCTGACATATGGAAGTGAAGCTTGGACCCTGTTGGAAGGACAGAAGTCAAGAGTGAGAGCAGTGGAAATGAGTTATTTGAGAGAAGCATGTGGAGTCACATGGAGAAACAGACTAACAAATGAGGAAGTGAAGGAGAGTTGTGGTGTGCTTGAGGACGTGATGGGAAGCGTTAGGAGAAACATGTTAACGTGGTTTGGGCATGTGGAGAGGATGGAGAGTGAAAGATTGACGAGGAGAGTGTATGTGAGTGAGGTGGAGGGGGCAAGAGGGAGGGGGAGGCCGAGGATGAGATGGAGGGATGGAGTGGAGAGGTATATGAGAGAGGGGGGTGTGAGTTGGGAGCATGGTAGTGAAATGGCAGGGGACAGAGTGACATGGAGGCGATTTGTTTGTGGCCACCCCGTTCGGGATTGAGGCGTCTGGCAATAGATAGATAGATAGAATTATATCCACTACTTTTGCCTATTGCCATACCCATGTGATACCTAGCACACAGTAATATTTGTGCTTCTTTTCTGAGTATATCCTGCATTACATTCTAAGGATTTTGCTGCATCAAGGACTACATCATTATCATGAACACACATAATAGTAGCAACATACTGTAGCATGTTACATTAATATTAAAGTTACCACACTACAAACACACACAGATTACACTGTGACTATAAGGAGGGACTCCTTCGACTGAAAGGTTTAAAAACACTCTCCAATGATCTCTTCAGCATGGGAATACTGTTTTTATCTATCATCATCATCATCATTCAGAACTCCTTTCCCATCCCAAGATGGAGCGAGGTAGGGTCCAGAAAATCAGAAAGAATTTGTCTTCTACTCTAGTTAAATCATGTTACTGTAGTGAGATGATGTGCATACATGTACATTGTACAAGCACACACACATTAAATAACTTACTGCAGTGGTAACAGCATCAGGGTCTGGGGGGGAGAGAATTGTCAGTGGTCTCTTCCACTTGCATCGCAAGCTTAGACTTGACTTTGTGTCCTCATCCTCTGAGTTCTGCACGTTGTAAGCTGCTTCAACCACACTGTCCACCTGCAAAATATATATAGTGGAAACCCATATAGAGTAGACCTTCAATCTGTGCAGGGCATGATTTGTATAGAAAAATAAACCCTGACCCAGCCCAGTAAATGTGGAAAAAAAAAAAAAAAAAAGCATGGGAAAATCTTAGAAATCAGCCCTTGTCCATGTCCATCCCTCCAAAAGTTTTGTTAGACCACATATGCATGTTCACTTCATCTAGAATAAACAAAACATTGTCTTCTTGTAAGTTTTTACTACAATAAATCACCATAAGTCAACATACCTCAAATTATGGGACATGAAATGGTCTGTTTACACTCATTCTCTCTCTCTCTCTCACACACACACACACACACACACACACACACTGTTTACACTCATTCTCTCTCTCTCTCTCACTCGCTGTTTGCCTTTCATATTTCGCACATCACCACCATTCACTATGTACTTTTTCTTCTTTCAGCTTTTTTTTTTTTTTGATAAAACAAATGGGTCATAAATCAATATGGTAAAAATTATAGGATGTGAAATGGTATGTTGATACCTGCACTCAACTAGCTGTTCCCCCCTCCCCCCCTACACACACACATCCGCATCTCTCTCTCTCTCTCTCTCTCACCTCATTGCGACCATTCGCTATGTACTTTTTTCTTTTTCAATACTTCCATTAAAACAAATGGTCATTAATCAACATGGATTAAATTATGGAATGTAAAATGGTTTGTTTACACTCATTCAGCAATCCAAGTTCACATACATATGCATTCACATACTGTACACATCACTCATCATCTGCCTCTTATGTCTCTCACCTCATTGCCACCACTCAAAATGTACTTTTCCTTCTTTCAACTAAGTTTTTCATTTTCACATACCTTTAAGTAGGTAAATTAAACTGTCATCTGAATATACTGTACTGTATCCCATTCCCAACACCCAAACATCACACCATACCCTGCCATGGTAAGTGACCTTCACTTAGAGTAGACCCTCGTAATACTAAGTCAACTGGGGGGAAGCCTGGTCAGATAAAGCCAATAATCCAGTATATCCAATGTTCCCTCTCCCTCGGGTGTGAGATTTCTAGCACAAATTGGAAAATAAATGAGTAAAATGGTATATGTTAATACTAAAAATGAAAACATACCCATGTTTAAACTATAAGTTGACACCCCTGACATACCACTTCTTCATGGCTTGTGCAGGATTACTATAGTCTGTTATAATAACTTGGCAGTCATGATGGGGAAAGGACAAGGTTAGGGTAAAAAGGGTAGGAATCTCATGCATTACACACTGAACCTCCTATAGATGAAGAGTAGGAAACTCGTGCATTATGCTTTGTACCTGTATAGATGGATGTACAATGCTCACACTCCCACACTTCTTGTAGGCTATGCTGTAGACTAAGTTAACTGTCATTCATCATCACTATCAGCAAAGATGGTTTCTGGTGGCTCTGGTGTTACATCTAGTATAGAGAGTTCTGAGCTACTGGGAGCTGGGGTCCAGAAGGCTGTTCTGCTGAATCCACGGGCTACGTGGAGGCTGGCTAAGGATGTTGATGCTGCAGACACTTTGGAGGTCTCTGACTCTGTGCAGAGCCTCTTGGCAACAGGAGAGGGTACAAGTTTGACAAGCCGGGAGATCTTAACCTGGATCTTCCTTAGCTGCTGACCTGGTGAGCCGCATGACCTCATAATGCTGAGCCAGTGGCTCTCCTACTTTGTATATCATGATCAGGATGATGTCTGCAGACAAAGACAGTCCAGGTGCTTTCCCTTCCTCTTTGTCAGTGACTCATCTTGCTGTACAAGTAGTTCACCCACAATCTCTTCTTCCATCTGGTGATAGTAGCCAGACACACCAGGATCCTCATCCAACCACTCTTGCAGCTCCTCCTCAGAAAGGTTCCCCTACCCAGCAGAGCAAACATTTCTCCCATCCTCAGTGGCTCAAACCACTAAAAATCATGCAGTGGTGCTTGAGTCTTGGGAGTTAGCACCACCCATTCTTAAACAATGTACAAAGACACTCTCTTCCACACTTCTGTCCAGTTGAAGATGGCATCTTTGATGGTATAGTTCTAGTAGTTGTGAATGGTTTTCCTGCTTTTGGTACCTTCAAAGTCTTCCTAGTCCATCCCATCCTCAGTCACAACATGGCACTGATAAAGGCAGAGGTATCTGTAGTGTCTCTAGGCACACTCTATAACTTACTGGTCCATGGGCTGGATATGGGCAGTGGTGATGGCTGGCAGGAACAGGACCTTGAGTCGTCCATCCCTGCTGCACAGTTTGGTGGAGGAAGGATGGGATGCTACACTGTCCAACAGCAGCACTGCCTTCATGTTATTAGGACTGAAGCCATATCTTTTTTGGTGCTGCCTACTGGAAAGGTCAAAACTATGGTGGAATCAGTCATGAAGGATATCCTGTGGTACTCCACAGGAAGCTTGGCTATGGTGTCCTTGAGTGATCTGGGTCAATTGTTCTTTCCTACTATGGCTGGCTGTAGCCAATAAGCAGAGGTGGGCACTGCTACTTCAAAAATTAGCATTGCTATCGCTAGACCCTAATGGTGGAACCAGTCATGAAGGATATCCTGTGGTACTCCACAGGAAGCTTGGCCATGATGTCCTTCAGTGACCTGGGTTACTTGTTCTTTCCTACTATGGCTGGCGGTACCCAATGAGCAGAGGTGGGCACCGCTACTTCAAAAATTAGCATCGCTACCGCTAGACCCTAACAAATGCAGCACCGCTACCACTACGAATAGAATGTAGCGGTTACTACCACTATATAAAATATAACAAAAATGCTTGTAAGTGCATACTACTGGTGTATCCTCTCCAACTTGGCAATTTACATGAAAAAAGTCTTAAAATTAACCCTCTCTCTCCTCTCCAGGAATAATCATTTAAATTTCCATGAGTCTGTGACCAGGATCTTTTATATGAAACTATTACAGTTACAGGCTCTAAGTATCCCTCATTTCCCTTCAAGGACATTAGAATTTCAAATTAGTAGAAAAAATTACTTACCTCCAACAGCAGCATCCATCCATTCATCCATCATCCAATTCTTTGTCACCCCACTGAGGAGCGTAGGAGCCTGGGGCTAGGCAAATTGGTCCTGACATTCAAGATAAGAGTGACCAGCCTCACTCATCCCTGAGTGGCATTCCATGAGCAATAAACCCCAACCACCCCTTGGATATAAACTTTCACCAGTTCAATCTGACTGAAGTGCCGTAATTACCCACTAAAACACCAGGCGCCAAAATTTGGTTACATGGTTACCACCCAGCATAGCAAATGGTTTCCTGGTGTACAGGAAACATGCTATTCTGCACAAATACATGAACCACTTATTAGTCTATGCAAGACTGTGTGACAACTCGACAACTGCAGGGGCTAGCCATTACCTGCTTGATGGTTTGGTGTCTAAGTCTCTTTGGAGTGTTGTCTTCTTCAGAGGTACTTTTCTCCCTCTTTTGCTCCCTGGTGTCCATAGCAATACATCTGTCAACCTCATTATAGATACTTGGATGCACAAGGCCAACCTTCACCTTAAGATTATACATAGACATCTTGTTGACAGACAGGAACTTCACTTTTGGGGGCAAATATCAGGCACGTAAACTCAAAGTTGTTTTCTTTGACACCAATAAAACTAAAATACTCATGAATGAAAGGCCAAGGAATTGTGCCACAGTTAGTAGCTGTGGGGAGTGTAGAAGACAAGCTGGCTGCAGCTGTCAATGTGCACATCCTGCTGGCAAGACTGTGATTCCCCATGACAGTCCACATTATCATCAGCATGGTTGGAACCAACTTTTAGGAATCTGTCCATCTCGGAAGTTGGATTATGTAATACATTAACAAAAAATGCACTGCTCACTTACACTCACAAGCAGGGTTGCCAGATACAGGGGTCCAGAAAATGCCAAATTCAGCAAAATTTGCATACAAGAAGCCAAATATGCCAGTTTTTTTTCGTTTACTATTTTCGACTTTTAAAAAGTGACACAACCGAAATTGCTACATGTTAGAAAAGGCAGCAGTGCTATGGCTGCACTATGAAACCTGCAGCACCACTAACAGCGTGCATTACTTATAGCTCGCTACCGCCCACCAATGCCAATGAGAATCATCAACACTGTCCGAATGGAGAGATGTTTCTTCATTGTCTTATGACCTCGAGTTATGCCAATATCTTTGGAAGCCTGGGTATTTTGAAGGATAGCATGCAAGAAGAGCCCAGTTTCACCTATCAATCTATCTATCTATTGCCAGACGCCGTAATCCTGTAAGGGGTGGACACTGACAAATCGCCTCCATGTCACCCTGTCCCCTTCAATTACACTGCCCTCCCCACAACTCACACACCTCTCCACTCCATTCCTCCATCTCATCCTTGGTCTTCCTCTTCCTCACTTCCCCTCCACCTTACTCACATAAACTCTCTTCATTAGTCTCTCACTCTCCATCCTCTCCACATGGCCGAACCGACTCAGTGTATTTCTTATAACATTCCTATCACATCCACATCCACATCACAATGCCCCTTTACTTCCTCATTTGTCAGTCTGTCTCACCATGTAACTCCACATGCTCTTCTCAAATAATTCATTTCCACTGCTCTCACTCTTGACCTGTGTCCTTCCAGCAAGATCCAAGCTTCACTTCCATACATTAGAGCTGGTATCACAATAGTATCATGCTGTGACTTTTGTTTTACTTCCATGCTTACTTCCCTGTTTCTTATCACTGCTTTCAAAGAACCAGCAACCCTTCTTCCCTGCTGTACCTTTTCAAGCATTTCACCCTCTAAACTTCCATCCTTACTTATCACACTACTCAAGTACTTAAGTGCACTCACATTTTCCATTTCCTCACCATCCAGCCTCACAAAGCACTGAGTTCATTTCTCTTGAAGACCACAACTCTACTCTTCCCTACATTCCCTTCAGATTCTGTTTCTTACACACACTCCCAAACAGTGGACCAAGCCCTGCAGTTCCCCTTTGTCTTCACTTAACAATGCAGTATCATTTGAAAACAGAACAGGGTGTTTCCAGATGCTGCCCTCTCTCATTAGGGTTATTCCAACATCAACTGCCCTACCTTCCATCTCTTTTATATCCATCCATCCATCATCCTATCCTATGTCGCCCCATGAGGAGCGTAGGAACCCGAGAGTACGCAAGTTGTTTTTACTTGAGATTATTCAATCTCTCTCTCCCCCTCCTTCTCAAGCAGCAACCAGGAAAGTGTGAGGTCCCCCATCCTGTTCTTCTAAACCCAAGCCCCTGCTCCTCAAATTATCTGTGCACATGACTGGATAGGGGACTGCAGAAGAGCAGTTCCAGTATGCAGTCCACTGGGTTCATGTCCAGATGAGCCTGGGCCCACACAAAAAATATAGGTCATACATTCACTTATCATTCAAACCTTCCTCTTCTCTCTCTCTTTGCTAACCCTCTTAACCCCTTGATGGCCGCCTGTGCTGAATGGCGCCATCCAATGCAAGTGTCAGTGATGTCAAGTTAGCATGAGCTACAAAAAACTGCGTACAATTGTGGAAAATGAATGAAGGTCACTGGTTTATTTACACAACCCTACTATACCATCCCATGCACTCAGGCAGTCAGCTTATCTTGGATGTTTTCACCCATATCTTTACATGTTAACCCCTTCACGCACAGTACCGCGATTTGTGTTACATGTGGTGTGGTGTGCCAAAGCACAGGACCTCAAATCGCGTGAAAACGCGAAAAAAATTAACAAAAAAATAAGTTTTCGGTCGATTTGCGTCAAATTTTGTAGCATTCTAGCAGCCACGTGTCCCTCCCAAGGTAAGACTTTGGCAACACTGCAATGACTTCTATGTGCCTGTACGTAGTGATGGAATATCAGTGTTCCACTAGCAGCCAGACAGCAGGGTCGTGCTGTGTTGTGTTGTCCCTTTAAATCCGCCATTTTCCCCCTCCCACCCGAGGCTGAAGCCATTATTGAAATATTGTGACTGTACAGTGTTTTTAACTATACTGTGAAGTGATTGTGTCTATTGAACATAGATATATTGTTTGTAAAGTATTGGGGCCCGTTATTAGCCGTTAAGCCTAGAGGCAGAGTCTGGTTTGTTATAGCGGGGTTTCCACTCACCCTGCCCATAAAATGATGTATTTTACCCTTATAGTGAAGCCATTACTTATATCTGTGAAACATATAGTGCCTGGATTAGTGAAATAACTGACCTACCATAGCAGGCATTATGTTATGCCATAGAGATACATAGACATATGCATTAGTTACTAAGGGAACAGGCGGTCTCTTACACCATACAGTAGGGAAGGGAATAACAGAAAAGGCTGGGATGGAATCATGTGATAGTGTTTTATATTGTATATGGTTCAGTGTGAAATATACATATAAAACAGTGCAGCAAGTGTCCACCGAGAAATATTGCGCGAAGTGACTGACAGCGGAAAGTTACGTAATGATCAGACAAGAAAAAACGCCACACAGCAACACATATATGACATTATATACGTATGTCGTGCAGCAAATGTTCGTGGAGAAATCTATTGTGTCCATCGCATGTGGTAGGCAAACGTGGTGCAAGGAACAGAGAATACGCCACACACACACACACACACACACACACATATATATATATACACACACACACACTCACACTCACTCACGCACCCACGCACACACACACAACTCACACACTACCTAACTCATCTTCCATTCCTTCAAGTTCCCGCCAGAAGCTCAACACCTCTGGAGCAAGTGAGTATCCATATTTTGTTGATTTGTACATTGACCTGTTTCTACATTTCTATATTTTTTTCACAAATAAGTATTGTTTTTTACATATACACATATGAGATGAAAGAAAGTTCAGCTTTAGTATCAGTACCTAGCAAAAAGACTAGTGGAAATGTCGAGTTACTGAGAGCACTATCAAAGAGCTTATGGTATTTCACGTGTATAATCTAAGTAAATAATAATAATAATAATAATAAAAAGTAACGAGCGAAAATATGTAAGTATTCGTGCGGCAGGGAAATTGAGCTCTTGCTTACGGGCGATGAAGAGTGTTCTATCTTTGTCGTCCATTTACTCCAGAATTATTGAACGTATCGATTTCCTGTAAGAACCATGATAAAGATCACTGAATTCTACGTATGTACAGGACATAACTATGTAATTTCTCTAATGAAAAGTTTTGGTTACGTAGGCGGTTATTGTGCACGCATGACGAAAGTGCACCGTGGCCGCAAGTACCCTGTAGTTTTTTGCGATTTACTCTGAAAGTATGAGGCGTATCAAAACAAAAAGGCATCAGGAAAAAGCTTATGAAATTCTACATAAGATTATGTAATAAAAACATAAGGTGTGCGAGAAAACTTCTGCAGTATACCTCCCTGAACAAAAATCATTTTTTTTTTTTTTACAAAAATGGCTTTTAGTTTTTGGCCATTTTCTCGAAAACTACAAATCGCATCACAGTCGGACATACCTCAATAGAAAGCCAATGAAATTCTCTATCAAAACTTATAATAACATTTTTCTGTATGATGGAAAACACTCAAACGACGATGTTGGGAAGTGAGATCAATGTTCCAAAATGTTTATTCACGGCGGCCTAGTGTACTTATATTCATATTTTTCTGGTTTTTCTTTTGGCTTATCAGCTAGAACAAACATCTGTGAATAAGATGATGTGGGTTTCAGGGCAACATTTTGAGGTTTGGGTGGCGAAAATAAGGCGAGAATATGTGTAATTTGCATACCGAGGGCTGCCAGCGGAGCGCGCGGAGGAGTAAAGTCGTGAGCCGTGAAACTTAATAAAACTTACCGTGCGCGAAAGGGTTAATAGCAAATGCACAGTAAATTTATGAATTCTGCAAATCACACAATGGGTTTAGGTAGCTAAAAAAACACACGGCCAGTGCACCAGATGATTCTCTTCACATCTATAAGAAAAA
The DNA here is from genome assembly GCA_018397915.1 of Birgus latro. Classification (NCBI taxonomy): domain Eukaryota; kingdom Metazoa; phylum Arthropoda; class Malacostraca; order Decapoda; family Coenobitidae; genus Birgus; species Birgus latro. The sequence continues at coordinate 9,698 of JAGKTI010012804.1, forward strand.
GAAGAAATAAATTTTTGAAAGCTGAAAAAATGGTGTCATGGCTGACCTGGCATATATGTAAAATTCTTGCATCATGGGCACTGAGGGGTTAAATTCCTTTGACTTTTTTTTTTTTTTTAAATATACAGGGTGATTCACGAGTTTCTCCAGAAACTCTGGGAAATGCAAGCTTATGCAATTCTAAGCATAAAATACTCTATAAGTATAGGTATTTCACAAGTGGTGAAATTTTCAAATCTGACTTGTGAATGGGAGGCGGCCAGGCTGGTGGCAGTCTTGCTGTGTTGCCAGGTTACTCAATTTTCTTTTAAATTTTGCACGTTTTTCTCTTTTTGAATGAATCTATTCTTTTATTAGTCGTCAGGTAAGTAACTGTTCTATATAGAAAAGTATGTCACTTTAAAGTAACAAAAAAATCTACTATTGAAGGAGTAAACATGGTAAAGATGCAATACCAGTGATACTCAGAGCTCAGTTCCCGCCAAGTGCTGGCGAATGTGGTAGGCCTATTTATTACAGGGACGGTTTCACCCACATTTCGCTACAATGCCATTCACTTTTACAAACGTGGAGTAAGCAGATATGATTTTTATCAATGGGTTCTGCAATGGCAACACTGAAGCATCAGCAAGAGAATATAGACGGAAATATCCAAACAGAAGCCCAGATGCAAAAGTTTTTTACCACGTCTACATGGAGAGGCAAGTTGTAGTACGACACATAGTAGGAATTGTACACCGCAGCCCTAGCATCAGTACAAGAAGAATTTCATCCCGACTGTGTTCCACAAGCGAAGGTATGGAGGACGTTAAAGCGGGAAGGTCTGTACGCATATCACATACAACAAGGTTAGTATCTACAACCCAGGGATTCTGCTCAACGACTTTATTGCTATACTTGGCTAGCAGATCATCCTCAGCTGTGCAAGTACATTTTATATACTGATGAAGCCATATTTACCCGCAGTGGATTACATAATACTCATAATGCACATTAGTGGTCAAAAGAAAATCCCAAGGAGACAGCTGAACGGAACTTTCAACACCGATTTTCAGTTAATGTGTGTTGCGGTATGATTGACAACCAGCTGATTGGACCTCATATCTTTGAAGAGAGGCTTACAGGAGATGTCCATGTTAATTTTATCAGAGATGAACTTCCCTTGTTACTTAAAGATGTGCCTCTGAAGACACGGTGACGTATCATTTTTCAACAAGATGGGCCGCCTCACATTCACATCTCTCGTTTCGTTTTTCGTTTCGTTTTTGAAGGCTCCAACATGCTTGCATGTGTCGGCCTTGGTCACCTAATGGCGGCTCTCCACGCTGCTCGATCTCTGGCAGCCTCCCTATTCAGTCCCTTACCCTTAAGTCACATTTAATGACCTCGTCCCATGTCTTTCTCGGTCTACCCCTCCCAACCCCTCCCCCAATATTAACACTTCTCACCCTCTGTACCCAATTATCATCCCCCATCCTCTCCACATGTCCAAACCACCTCAGCCTACCTTTCCTCATCACAACACCAATACACTCCAGTCCCATCCTACCTCTCAACTCTTCTATCGTAAACCCAGCCCCTCCAGGCCTTGCACGCAGGGACGCACTGCACATCCACCTAATCATTGTCATTTCTGTACGTTTAAACCTGCGAATATCCTCTTCCTTTACTGCCCAGGTCTCACTACCATACAGCATCACACTCCTAACACATGCTGCATACAAAGACCCCTTAGCACGTAAGGAGAGTCCTCTCAATGTCAGGAGAGGCAACAGCTCAGATTTGAAAATTTCACCACTTGTAAACCATTACATTAAATACCCATACTTATAGAGTATTTTATGCTTAGAATTGCATAAGCTTGCATTTCCCAGAGTTTCCGGAGAAACTCGTGAATCACCCTGTATATATATATAACAGAACAAAGGAAAAACAAATGAAAAAAATAATAATAATCCATACACCAGATTACTGGCATCCTCCATTCATAAAACATCTGTGACAGTTGGACTTGAACAGCTGTAGGCTAAAGTCTGGGGGGAAACAACTCCGGCGAAGCGAGTAAGAGATGTAGTTTGGGGAATAAAAGAATTTTGATAGAAGTTCAGCAATATGGTTGTGTGACATTCCAGTCATAAGTACTACCAGATGCCCCTGTAGCACAAGGGAAGGCATGGAAAGGTGGCACAAAGGACACAACTTCGTCTGAGCATTTGCCATAAAAATATCTGTAAAATAATGCGACGGAGGCAACATTCCCTCTTACTTGTAGGGAACGTAGTTTATTTATAATGGCAGGATTTGTAATATTTCCAGCAACTCTGTTCTATATTTTGTCAAGCTGTTTTAGTGCAACCTCTTCACATCCATTCCACATGGGTAAGCAATATTCAAGCTGAAAGTACAAATGATTCATATATATTACAGTTGACTCTTACAAAATACAGTTGAAGACAACAATCTGATGTCAGCTATAACAGAGTACTAGATATGCTCTGGCCATCAGAGAGCTAATGGTATAAGTAATAAGTTGGGGGGACTCATAATTCAAATACATATATCAACTGGCATTAGCTGGAAGACAGTGGTAAAATTGTTCAAACCACGAGAAGATTAACTAACCTGAAACTAATACTTAAACCACTTAATAAGCCACTCACACTCTTTACAGCACCAACAGCAGTGTGGTGAATGATTAGGTGGTCAAGGGAGGGCAGGTTCTCCAGTCCGATGTATGGGCCTGCACAACTTACTATTGTTCGTGTCAGTCCACTGCCGTCACGATGTACTCCAACAAAAATTGTGCCCTATAAAATAAAAATAATTACTTTTAATGTAAAGCAATAAACCTAGAGAAACAGCTCATACATCATTTGTGCAATTCTGTTCCTGCTGCTCAGTTCTGGTCATGCCTGGCCCAGCACAGTCAACCAAAGTCAGGCAATTGCCCCTATGGGCAGTTACTGTCAATCACTCACATCTCCCCTTTCAATGTAAGGAAGGGCTGACCCAATCCTAGAAGATATCTTTGCTCTTACCAATGTCATTCCAACCCAATTTCTCAAGTTTGTGAGGGGTTGTTATTGTAGGGTAACCATCTCTCTGGCTGAACAGACCAACAACCACAGGCAAGCAACCATCCTTACAGGGCTTCCCTGTGCAGCAAAATGACTCTCCTGTGCAGCAGAAGGCATATCCAAACAGCAAGGTGGTGCAGAGAAGAATGTAGAGGTTTGGCTCCCACATGAATGCCACATTTGCATCTCTCCACCCAGTTTACTGGGGCACCACAGTAGGCTCCACATCACCTCATTATCTGGTTGTATGTTTACCACCCAGCACCATAAATAGTTTCCTGGGTTACCCAAAACTATCAGGTGATAGGTACCATGGTGGCAACCATCATCCACTCACTCGATGTAGTGCTGCATACTTCTTCCTTCCCCTTTTTCATTCTCTATGTCTACCAGATTCCATGGTGGCAACCATCATCCACTCACTCGATGTAGTGCTGCCTACTTCTTCCTTCCCCTTTTTCATTCTCTATGTCTACCTCTTCCTTCCCCTTTTCCATTACATCTCTGTCTACTTCCTTCTCATTTATCACTGTCTCTGTGTCTGCCCTCTCCTTTTCCTACTTCTCTCATTCCTTCCTGTCACTTTTTATTGCTCATCTTTCCATTTCAGGTTGCTCTACACTGAGTGACAAGCCTAATGGTGTCATGTAACTCAGGAAGCCATTTACAATGCTGGGTGGTAACCACATACCCCAATTACAGGGTGAAGTAGAACCTGGCATGGTGCCCTTGCTAACAGAAGAGACACAAACCTGGCATCCACCCAGGAACCAAACCACACTTTTCCCTGTGCCTTACTGTGGTGAGGTGCTGTCAGCTGCAAAAGAAACTCTGGTTCAGTGCACGGGATGGCCTTACAGGGGTGATGGCTTGCATGTGGTTGATGGGTCAGCTTGGCCAGACTGACTGGGGTTAAAAACAACACAAAACCATTAGGCTTGTCAATCAACACCACCTGAAGTGGAGAGTGTGATAAAAGTGATGGGAAGGATGAGAGAAAAAGGAAAAGAGGAAGGCAGACATGGAGAAAGAATGATACAGGTGATAGAAAAAGAAGGTAGCACTACATCAAGGGAGTGTATGATGGTTGTCACCACTTTCCACCAGTCTGTGTAATGTAAGCAGAACTATAGAAAGGCTTTCTAATCAATCAAATTACAGCAGTTTCTTAAGTTTCATATTTTTTTGCACCCTAAATAACCTCATCAAATTTATTCTGCCTAGACTTAAACTGGACTTCATATGGAAAAATTAATTTGAGTCTGGTTGACTTCCAAGCCTGTCTGATTTTTGCCTTATTTCTCTAAAGGCTTTCCAATAAAATGAAAGTTGAGTTTTGTCGTACCCTAAATTATAGTAAAACCTCAATATAACGGACTTCAATAGACCGGAATTCACTTTTATCAGACTCGAGGAGCTACCGGACTAAACTGATTGGTTAACAGTCGTGTACAAGTTACATAAAGTAGTAGAATGGTCACTCGTAATCATCAGAGTACAGTATCATTAATTTTTCTCTCCAATTTAATATTTTTGAAGAAAAATAGTAAATCAAAGTTGGAGATTATTGTACCTCACGCGAGACATACACCCTCACTGTGACGTTACAACCCATTTCAGGGCCACAGCTGCCCGCCACACACAACAATGGCTGGGAATCATACTCCAGTAACGAGAAGATTTCTGTAATATTCAGCTGTTGTTATCATGATAGGCAAGTAAGACTTAGTGCAATAGCTCTCTTAATGATGAAGTATGCTATGTGTGTGCTTTAGTGTTGGTTTTAGAGACAAGTAGTGACGGCGAACCCTGCAACAACCAGGTACCTGTAGGACAACTCGGTAGCACCAAGTTTAGATATGATAAAGTTGTAATGAAGTGTTAATGAACTGATTCAGTATAAGTATTGCTAGATCCTTACTCCAGGTACATATAGCCCTGAAAACAGGCAGTATTACATAGGGAAGATGTCACAAAGACCAAAATATTTCAATGTTTTTTCCTCCTAGATATGCCAGACCGTACAGTATACAGCTAGACACCTGTGGAATATTTGGTTATCTGATTTCCTAGTCTTATGTACTGGTGATGTTTGAACATCTTTTTAGTAACAGCCAGTCTGATCTGGAGAAAAAGATTTCACACCCCTACCAATGACTTAAGTCGAAGTTAGGGTTGATTTTCCTTGACAAGTGATTGGTAGGTTAGGTTAAACTGTGTATGTTAAGATATAATTTTTATCACCATATAGGTTCATACACACCTAATTATCTGAAATCCGGTCAAAAATATGTTGTCAATTTGACTATTAGTAAAAATTCAGGATTCAGAGCAAAAAATTTGCTGAAGTTAGTAGAAGTGTTTCACCTCTAGCCTGACAGTTTGCCTTGACAGACTTCTGTTTTGTGTAAATATTGATTAACAATGTAAATACATTTATTTGTGCCTTAATCAATATTTATGCAAAATGGAAGTCTGTCTATGCGTGTTGATCTGAAGGTGAAATATCCGCTACCTTAGCACATTTTATCTCTGAAACCTGATTTTTTATTAACAGTCATATTAAGCACAATTTTTTTACCGGATTTCAGATAGTTAGTTGTGCATGAACTTATATGGTGATAGAAATTATAATATTTCCCCTTTAAAAGTGCCAATTCGGTAAATGACCATCGATTCAGTATTTCGTCGAATCGCTTCACAACAGCAGCAATGGTGTACTCCCGACCACCACAGATGCCTGGGTTTCATCTCTTGAAACAGTGATAAATCTTTTCCTGGAGTGATTCTCCTTGTGTTCTTGCACAGTGGAACAAAGCACCAGCAGTGGTTATCTGCTGACTCGGCCAGGATGAAGCAAAGCTTGGCTAATCAGCAGAACCATAATCACACAGCTGGCGACTGCAGTCGTGTTTTGTCTCAAGGTTTATAGGCCTATGACATCACGGCCGCTCGAGGCTCGCGCTGCCATCAACCTCTTTTTGTGCAACTTTGAAGGTTTCTATCTCCAAATTCTTACTTTTGTTTGTCAAATTAACTATATCATAGGATAATTCAGCATATTTATCACCCAAATAAATTGTTTACCTTAAAAAAAAAAATCGACGGTCAGTCCATTCCTATATATCAGAAACAGTCCGACAAAGCCAGAAGCAGTCCGGACTGCCTGACCACTTCAGGTATGTTCACCACAATAAGGCAAATAAAAAACATGTTTATCAGTGTACAGTATAGTATTATTATATATGTGCCGGAGGTGGGGCTGGAGTTAGCTCGGTTAATAGGGTGAGAAGTGGTTGGAAGAAGTTCAGGGAGCTGTTGCCTCTCCTGACGTTGAGAGGACTCTCCTTATGTGCTAAGGGGTCTTTGTATGCAGCATGTGTTAGGAGTGTGATGCTGTTTGGTAGTGAGACCTGGGCAGTAAAGGAAGAGGATATTCGCAGGTTTAAACGTACAGAAATGACAATGATTAGGTGGATGTGCAGTTCGTCCCTGCGTGCAAGGCCTGGGGGGGCTGGGTTTACGATGGAAGAGTTGAGAGGTAGGATGGGACTGGAGTGTATTGGTGTTGTGATGAGGAGAGGTAGGCTGAGGTGGTTTGGACATGTGGAGAGGATGGGGGAGGATAATTGGGTGCAGAGGGTGAGAGGTGTTAATACTGGGGGAGGGGTTGGGAGGGGTAGACCGAGAAAGACATGGGATGAGGTCATTAAGTGTGACTTAAGGGTTAAGGGACTGAACAGGGAGGCTGCCAGGGATCGAGAAGAGTGGAGAGCCGCCATTAGGTGACCAAGGCCGACGCATGCAAGCATGTTGGAGCCTTCAAAAACGAAACGATATCATACATTTGATCAATGTAGTGAAGTTATAAAACTGTATAGCACCACAATGGTAGTCAAGACAGTTTAACATGTGATCAGGACTAATGTCTGATATATTGGAAAAAGTCCGGGTTAGCAGAGGGAAGTCTGGATGTTGCTTTTATCGGAATTTCGCGTTTTTCAGAATGGCTTGGGTCCCAATTAGTCTGTTATAGTGAGGTCTTACTGTACCTTGCCACATTTAATCTGTCCAAAGTTAAAATGCGCTTCTTATGGAAAAAGTACAATGAATTCTGAAGACTTCAAAGTCCATCTAATTTTTACATTATTTCTCCCACTTTTGGACATTTTCCCCTGTATTAAGGAAATCAAACAGTTAACTAAAAAACAAAAAACAAAAAAAGTAACAGTAAGCTAGAATGAAGTGATCCCTTGGTTTTCACACATAGCTGGTAATGCATCTAGTGCATGACAATGTAACTGCACAATAAAGAAAGCTCAGAACCCATGGGATTTATTCTAATACTGTAATTGGTACTGGGCAACCCACTTGTAAACCCAAATTTTCCCATCTACAACAATTAGGACCCACTAAATATATATAGTATATACAGTTAAGTATCAGAAACACACACAGGCATGGTTACGTTAATAGAAAATGATGAAGAGGGACCAATAAGGAAGAAACATGTACCATATAGATATGTGAGATGGGCTTCAGGTAGGGGGTTCCCAGGCTTGGTGGTGGAGAGTTAGTGGCCTCCACCACCTGGGTTAACTCCTCATATAGGGCCTCATCTCTGAATCCCTCAAAACCATCAGAAACCACAGATTCTGCTCCATCACTGCTGGCAGAAACCAGCTCAAATGCTCAATAATGATATAGCCAAAAAATGCATGATAACGGCAGGAGCGCAGATTTTCATCTGGTAGTAGCAACGAAAACCACTATAACCAAGGGATCACAGAACTATGAGGTAAATAAGACACCACTAATGTGAGACAGAAATGATATGCCTGAGTGACTGGAGGGTTGTCTCCAAGGCCTAAGGTGAGTTAGTCGGACAAACGGTCCTCTTTGGCTTCATCTCGACCAATATTTTTTAAGTCAATGTCGTCTATCAGGGATTCAGTGTCAGCTCTGCAATATCTATAAGCCGTCTAAATTCATTAATGTTCGCACTCCTTTTTTCAATGACTTCCAAAATATAATTTCCAAATGCCATTTCCTGCTTAGTTGATCTTACTTCTGTCTTAGTGTATTTACTCGTACTGTACTTACAGAAGCTCCAGTTGGTTTTTTCATTTCATATATTTTCATGCCTTGCTCAATATAATCCACAATCTTGCCTTTCCCTGCCAAACTATTTTTCATAAGCTTCTTCCCAATTCTGTGCTCTCATTTTTGTTTTTTCTTCTCTGATGATGGTTTCAGTCGCTCAGGTGGGTCTCCACCACCCTGCTAACTACTTCTAGGGTTCATGCTAGGCATATTATGGTCAAGAAAAACATCTGAACACCTAAAAAAACACACTATTTACTGAACTATGTGCTCCCATTGTGCAGCCCGCTAAGATTAGACGTTGCTGCGAGCATCCCAAAATAGCAGCCTACAAGTGAAGATCATCTGGCATGACAAATGTTCACTACTCAAACCCACTAAGTTTAAACTAAAATGTACTAACACTGATAAAGTGGTGATTATGTGTGCAAAATATAATTTGATAATGTTTTATTTTGCGAAACTTAAGAAACTACTGTACCTGACTGACGCACTGCTCCTTTCCAGGAACTCCAGAGAGATGACCTGTTTCATCTTTACACAACACTTTTGGAAATATGAATAAATGACAAAGGATGCCCCAGACTCAGGTAGTCTTCAATAAAAGTAAGGAGCTGTGTTCCAAATTTTCACACTCTTTTTACTCTAACTTGGCCTGAAACTGACATATCTCATATTGAATACTGATCTGTAACAATTAACACTAGAATATGATACTAGTCATGAAGAAGTGGTATGGAAAGCATGCGAAGTTGTTACATTATCTCACTCTGCCACTGAGCAACCTGAAGCTGACCATAAAAGGACAAAAATATGAGCCAAGTTAACGTGAAAGAATTACCACAATTTGGTTTTACAGATAACAATGGATCTTTGATGGACAATTTATTGTAACCAATTCTGTACGTAATAACAAAAAAGAATGCAAAAATCCAACTTGTAAAATCTCCTCCACTCCAGTACCATAATAGTGTAACTGTGCTTGCAAAACAAGTGCTGGGTGGTGGGGCTGTCCCTTCCAAATGTAACGACTACGAGAAGGTAATAAACTGACCTGATTATCTCTACCATCACAGACAACCCACAGTGGAACAAAATCAGTCATGGTTGCCACCATCTTCTTCAAGGCCAGGTTGAACTTGGAGGCTATTAATCTGAAAACAGTGTGTTTGCGGAGGACATGCTATACTGTATGCACTGTACTTTTTAGAGAATATATTTTTCATTTAAATCAAGATAACACCAGGCATTATATATTTAACTTAGGAAGGATTCTAGAACTGAAGTGGTAAATTAATGCTATATCTAACCTCTCAAGCAAGGAAAGTCTTTCATAAGATAAATACAGTATAATCAAGAATAAAATTAAAGAGTTACAGCAGTGGAGATGGGGCTATTAAGAGTGTAGAAAGTGGATAGGATAAGAAATAATGTGATTCATGAAAGATGTGTTTAGATGATAAGATCATATGGAGAGAACAGATATAAATATGGTTGTAAAAAGGGTGGGTGCATGTGACACTGAAGGTGGGAAGAGGCATGGTAGGCCAAGAAAATTATGTTACTGGTGTTGCTCTACTACAGCCTGCCTGGGCCAGAGACACAGGTAGGCAACTGTCCTCATGGGATCATCCCACAGTTTGTCTATAATGTTGATGTTCATCACATAATGCCACTGAGTGATGCAGGCTGGTCATCTACCCTTAAATGTACTGAACTACTGTAGCTTACCCTACAACTTGATGAGGGTAAAATGATACTGGCTGTTAACTTACCCAGAATTAGTGCTGGCAACAGGAGACCATGTCAATACTGCTTCATTTTTCTTCTTACTGGAGGGGAGGGACACTGTGAGGGGTGAGAAGTCTTCATCACCAATTTCCTGCATGAAGGGGCACTTCAGAGGAGAGCCAGTCACATCAAGATCTGAAAATAAAATACAATGAGTTCTCATTATGAGTCACAATTCCTGATGATCTTTTCCTGTTATTAACATTCCATGCTGCTAAACTCAGTCTCAACTGAATGAAATTGACTGGTATTAACAGAATAGAATACTAGAGTTGCCTCGACCATGAGAAGGTTAATGATAACAGTGTATTAATATTCTCGGCCTCTTAAAACTCAATCTCAGCAGAATAAAATCACCTACTAAGAGCAACAACAGAATATGACAACTGTTCTGATCACAGGAGGGTTTAGGTCACAGAAAAAAAAAAAAAAAATCCTAATACTGTAATTCTTTCCACCTAGATACAGGCATTCCTCCCTATTCGATTCCTCCCCTTAGTGATGTGAAAAAATTAACACCCTTCCCTTCCTATCGAGGGCCAGTCCCTGGCTATCCAATGGGGGTGTTTTTTTTCCAACCTATTATGATGATATTTTAGACTTACATTTTGTGCTTAGGTTGATTTATAAACTGTTTTTAGGTGATAGGTGGGGGTGCTCACCATCCACTCACTTGATGTAGTGCTGCTTTGGGTGTCTGCTCTTTTCTCTCTACCTTCCTTCCTCTTCTTTCTTTCCTTCATTCTTTACTCTTCCTTCTGCCTACAGGTGACTTTACACTCCCTCTTCTGTCTTTCTTTCCTTCATTCTTTCCTCTTCCTTCTGCATATGGATGACTCTACACTGAGTGACAAGCTAAATGGTTTCCTGTACACCAAGAAACCATTTACTATGCTGGGTGGTAACCATATAACCAAATTATGGTGCCTGGTGGTTTAGTGGATAATTAAGATGCTCCAGTCGGATTGAGCCTGTGTAGGTTTATATCCGAGAGGTGGTTGGGGTTTATTGCTCACATAACACCACTCAGGGATCAGTGAGGCTGGTCACTCTCATCTTGAATGTCAGGACCAACTTGCCTAGCCCCTGGCTCCTACACTCTCAAGGGGCAATGTAGAATTAGATGATGGATGGATGGATATAAACTTTATAGACTTAGATTAATGTGTTGAGTCATTCAAGACTTATTTTTGATGATTTTCAGATTTAGTTTTTGGGTTTAGGTGGATTATACACTTTTTTAGGTTTAGTTTACCTTGTTTTAAAGCTATTTGAGGGTTAAACTTGTTTTTTGGACTCATTTGGGTGGGTTTTGGATTTGGTTGAAGGAGGGGGATCCCATGGCTCCCAAATGCATCCCTATGCTTTCTGTAATGTCCCCATTTAATGATACCCCAACTCAATGATGGGTTTTCCCATACACATTTCATCATTATAACTGGGACAGCCTGTACTGTACAAGGGGCTATCCAAAAATTCCCAAAATTTGCAAGCACGGCAGCAACCGCTTGTTGCATGGTGTGTAGATCCTAGGTGGCAGTACACGCACCCTTTGTTTGTTAGTGTGTCAAGTGGCATTGTGCAGGGTGAATGAGATCACTGCACGTGTGTGTGTTTTTATCGTTATGTTTGGGTTAATTTGGGAATTTTGCTTTCTCAAAAATGAAGGATGTGAAAGAACAAAATGTGTGCATCAAGTTTTGTGTGAAACTCAGGAAGAAAGAGGCAGAAACTCATAAAATATTAAACCAAGCATTTAGTGACAATGCTTTGGGAGTTACACAACCGTATGACTAGTTTACACATTTTAAAAATGGATGAACGTCAACAGATGATGACGGACGTTTTGGTTGCCCTTCCACCAGCTCAACTCCTGACAATGTGACCCAAGTTCACTCAATCATCCTCGAAGATTGCAGGAGGACAGTCCATGATGTTTGTGACACTGTTAGCCTATCGTATGGAACTTGCCAAAGCATTTTGTCTGGTGACCTTGACATGAAATGAATCACCGCCAAGTCTGTCCCAAGGTTCCTAACTTGCAAGTGCAGCATGACGTGGAGGTCTGCACAGAGCTCATGGAAATGGACAGAAATGAACCTAACTTCCTCTCCTGTACCATTGCTGGTTAGGTTAGGTTAGGTTAGGTTGTTCCTGAGTTTCACATGAAAGTTAACTCACACAAGCTGCTTTCTCACATCCTCCATTTTTAAGATCACAGAATTCACAAATTAACCCAAACACAATGATTAAAAAAAACACCTGTAGCGAACACATCCATCCTCCACAATGCCATCTGGCACAGTAACAAAAAAAAGGAGCATGCACTGCCACCTAGCATCCACACACTGTACAGCAAGTAGTTTCCGCCCTTCTATCAAATTTCCGGAACTTTTGAGTAGCACCTGACAGACGGTGGGGTGGGATCCAAACACAAGGAAAGTACAAAACAGACCCACACAATGATGCACCCATCATTCCAGCCCCCAAAATCCAAGCTTTCTTGTCTGGTTCTAATACCTGTAGCTACTTTATTTATCAGTAAGCTACAGTTTAGAAAAGCCATATTTTTATTCAGAATAGGAAGACTACTGTGAAATACAGTGATCCCTTTGTTATCATGCACTTGGCTATAGTGATTTGTATCATCATGGCAGATGAAAGTCTGCACTCCTGCTCTTAAATTTCATTTTCAGCTAAAAAACATCATTATTGTGCACCTGAGCTGGTTCCTGCCGACAATGATGGTGCAGCGTCTGTGGTCTCTGATGGCTCTGAGTGATTAAAAAATGGGGCCCTACTCAAGGAGTTAATCCCACTAACTCTCCATCCTTTAGCACTGGAATGCCTTACCTCAAGTCAATATCAGGTCTTTCCATGGTATGTGTTTCTTCCTTACTGTGCCCTTTTCATCACTTTCTATTGCTCTAACCATGCCTATGCATGTTTCTGACACTTATGATGAAAGTGTGTATGTATTTAATTGACCTTAACTGTCATAAAAGGGAAATTTTGGGCCTGCACTTAGGATGCCTGGTACCAATTATAATAAATCCCACAGGCTCTGTACTTTTGTTAACACGAGCCATGTTCAGTATCAATCTACGTGACAGCCAAAGGATCAATAGACTGTTAAGGAAAATAAGACTTCAGGCTGGAAGATTACATCATCCTGAACCTTATTCCCACCTAAAGTTACGTCTAAATACAGTACAGTCCACAAACACATTCACACATCACTCGAGTTGTAAGAACTCTGGCTCCACCTCACAAGCATAACATCCAACATTTTTTTCTCCTTTATGAGTACAGTACACTAAAAATACACCTGTCAAGTTGAGTCAGTTCATCAAATAGTGAAATAAAAAATACATACAGGTAATACAGTTTACTAACCATCACTTGCATTTTGAGGTTTCAAGGGTGCTTTGTTCTTGAATATGGTTGGGGAGTTGTGGAAGGTGGATCCACTGTCTGTTGTTGAAGATGAACTTAATATCCTTTTGCTGTGCTGAAATGACAGTATTGATAAAATCTGGGTACACTCTAAAAATGACACTACAATTTTTTTTAACAATCTTGGGGGGGAGGGGGGAACATGAGGGAAACTCTAAAGCTTTTGTTTTGTACTAGAATGGTAAAACTGTACAGAATAAAGAAACAAATTAATGATAGACTCAAGTTGATTTTGACAAACCTTTTCTATGATTTTTCTCAGCTAAAGAATAAATAAATAAATAAATAAATAAATAATTATTATATAATAAAAATAAGTATTATATTGGTGGTGGCCAGAATCAGAATCCAAACAAGATGGAGGAAGAGAAGAAGGGAAAGACAGGAGGAAGTATTTGTTACAAGGAGGGTAGAAAAGTTACAAGAGGATGGAATAAAGGCTGAATATAGAAGGGAAGTGGAGGAGCGATTGGGTAAATATAGATTGGAGCAGATGGGGGACGTGGAGGGTGTGTGCAAGATATTCACAGAAGAAATCTGTGCAGCATGTGAGGTGGTGTGTGGGGTGAAGAGAAGACGAAAGGGGGTTCAGGGAACAGCATGGTGGACTGAAGAGGTGAGAGAGGCTGTGGCACAAAAGAAGAAAGCATATAATGAGTGGATGAGGAACAGGGGCGACGAAGAAGCTGAGAGACGGACGAGAGAGTTATATGTAGTGAGGAGGAGAGAGGTGAAAAGATTAGTAAGAGAGAGTAAGAAGAGAGTGGATGAGGAATTTGGAAGGAATTTGAGTGCAAAGTGGAGGGAATGTAAGAAAATGTTCTGGAAGGAGGTAAAGAAAGCTAGACAGGGTGCCAACGAAGTCAGTGGGGGTGTGAAAGATAAAA
>JAGKTI010012805.1:0-24011 GCA_018397915.1 Birgus latro
TAAATCCTCTGGGGAGTATTACATAAGATCGAGTGGCCCGCAAGGCACGTTTCATCTATAAAATTCATGCTCTCATATATTATACTCATGCTACCCTGTTATTGCCATAGGCCGTTTGTCCCTTTTTCCATCGTACGGGACGTATATCTTTAAAACTTTTTTTATTACTTTTTTTTTCCCGGCAACTGCGGGGCGGTGGCAGCATACCAAATGACTTCATTTATTTAACGAGGCCTTCTTAATATTCTGGTAGTAACAGAAAACACTGAATTATTAATTTAATTTAGTATCAAAATCCTATTGTTACACTGGCAGCTTAAGCAGTGTGATAATTCAAATTCTCAAGAGTGCTAAAATTTTGAGCACCACAATAGCATAGTTACCGATGAAGAAAACGAAGATTTCCTACCTCAACTCAGTGGGTGTCGGAGGCAGCCGATAAAGTCTGTGGGTGTTACTCTGATGTTTTCAGCTGCCTGGTCGTGGAGAATTGATCTAAAAATCGACCTAAATGGCTTCTGTGAATACTCCAATGGTTGTTCTCCATGTTTTCTCATCATTTCTAACCTATCTAGCCCAAAAGGGGGGGGGTCTAAAATTGGCTGGCACCATGGCTCCATGAGGGTCCAAAGTCTGCTGGCACTCAGCAGGTTAACGTCTCACACCAATATGTTAATGTGGGCACTAAAACTTTCAAGTAATCTTCCTTTATGTAGCACACTCAGACCTCTGATTCTTTTGGTCTTGATTGCATCAGCCAGTTTCCCTCCATTTGCATGTCTAATTTCCACTTCCTTTGCACATTTACTTCTCTTCCCTGTCACTGCACCCAAGTGCTGAAACATCTCACAAATTTAGGTCTGTCCATTCACCAAAACATCACACTGGGAGTCACCTTTCACAGCTACCATCACTTTGTTCTTATCTTACATTTCATTTTCAAAGCACTGACAGGCATTAAAAGTACTCTGTAGCAGTTTTCATAGCTTTTGTTCACTTTTAAAAAGTAGCACAGTATCATCTGCATACAACAAATTTGAGATACTTGACCCTTTACCATTCATTACTGTGCTGATCCATCTCTTTATAACTTGAGTTTTTACCTCTCTTATAATGTCATCCATTGACGTATTGAGTAGCCTTGGGGACATCACATATCCTTCTCTCATTCCAACACTGATATTAAACAACTGATGTAGTTACCCACCTACCCTTATACAGGCATCTATTCACTACCATCATAAAAACTTAACAGCAATCAGCAGCTTTCTGTCCACTTCATATGTATGCAAAGCCTTCCATAATCACTCTTCTTATGCCTTTTCTAGTTTAATAATTGTCATAAATACTGTACAGTACATTCTTTCTCATGGGCTTTCTCCACTGTCAATCTCATTGGAGATACTTGATGTGCACATCCTCTACCACTCCTAAAACCCACCCTGTTCGTCATTCACCAAGCCTTCTGATATACTCCTTACCTTCTCTGTGAAAAGTCTTTGATATACCTTTCCTCCAGCACTCGTAGACTCTACCATGGTTGTTTTTGCTCTAATTTACGTCACCTTTATTTTTGTACAAGGCCACAATCAGAGCCTTCTTCAGCCTGCTGTTATAGTACTACTTATCCAAGCTTTGTTACATATCTCCAACATACACTTTATTCCAATTTCTCCAGTTTCGTTTCGTTTCGTTTCATTTTTGAAGGCTCCAACATGCTTGCATGCGTCGGCCTTGGTCACCTAATGGCGGCTCTCCACGCTGCTCGATCTCTGGCAGCCTCCCTGTTCAGTCCCGTAACCCTTAAGTCACACTTAATGACCTCGTCCCATGTCTTTCTCGGTCTATCCCTGCCAACCCCTCCTCCAATATTAACACTTCTCACCCTCTGTACCCAGTTATCATCCCCCATCCTCTCCACATGTCCAGACCACCTCAGCCTACCTCTCCTCATCACAACACCAACACACTCAAGTCCCATCCTACCCATCAGCTCTTCCATCGTAAACCCAGCCCCCCCCCCCAGGCCTTGCACGCAGGGACGCACTGCACATCCACCTAATCATGGTCATTTCTGTTCGTTTAAACCTGCGGATATCCTCTTCCTTTACTGCCCAGGTCTCACAACCATACAGCATCACACTCCTAACACATGCTGCATGCAAAGACCCCTTAGCACGTAAGGAGAGTCCTCTCAATGTCAGGAGAGGCAACAGCTCCCTGAACTTCTTCCAACCACTTCTCACCCTAGCAACCAAGCTAACTCCAGCCCCACCTCCGGCACATAACATGTGTCCCAAATAACAAAACTCCTCCACACACTCAAGAGACTCACCTGCAAGTTCAACCCTCTCATGCTTAGCAATCTCCACCTGCTCTCCCCGACACGCCGCACACATGAAATCAGCATTATCTCGCAGTCTACCTCTAATACCACTACATATCTTGTGCACCCATTTATCACAAACACTACACAAGATGGAATTACTTCCCACACCCTTGTGGCAAACTGCACATGGCCACTCTCCCTCTCCTCTGATTGTACCACCACCAACCCTAGATATCATCACTTTTGTTTTATCTGCATTTACCCTTAAGCCCTTGTACCCCATACCATCTCTCCACTTCTTAAATATTTCCTCAGCCTCCCCTTCATTCTCCGCAATCAACACCAAATCATCAGCATACAACATCTCCCATGGGAGTCCATCTCTGAAGTCACGTGAGAGGGCTTCAAGCACCATGATAAACAACAAGGGACTCAAAGTGACCCCTGATGCACACCAACATTCACGGGAAACTCATCACTCAAAACTCCATTCACTCTTACCTGGGTGCGAGCACCCANGCAATCAACACCAAATCATCAGCATACAACATCTCCCATGGGAGTCCATCTCTGAAGTCACGTGAGAGGGCTTCAAGCACCATGATAAACAACAAGGGACTCAAAACTGACCCCTGATGCACACCAACATTCACGGAAAACTCATCACTCAAAGCTCCATTCACTCTTACCTGGGTGCAAGCACCCACGTACATGGCCATAGCCACCCTAACCAGCCACTCTTCCAACCCCAGCTTTCTCATTGCCCACTTCACCACCTCTCTAGGGACTCTGTCAAAGGCCTTTTCCAAATCAACAAAAACAAAATACAATTCCCTTTTCTTTCCAATATATTTTTCCTGAAGCTGTCTAACAATGAATATGGCATCAGTGGTCCCCCTGCCTGGCATAAACCCAAACTGCATCTCATCGATATTCACTCTTTCTCTAATCATACCTTCTAGAACTCTCTCCATTACTTTCATTATCTGATCTAAGAGCTTTATACCTCTGTAATTTCCCCTTTCCAGGGCATCACCCTTCCCTTTGTACACATTTACAATTACACTCTTCAGCCAATCATCTGGGACAACACACTCATATATAATCATATTTATCAGGTCAGTGACTAACCTCACCCCAGTATCTCCTGAGGCCTTCAACATTTCGGTAGTCAACCCAGACACACCTGCCGCCTTCCCCGCCTGTATCCTGCCTATTGCCTGATTCACAGTAGCAGCGTCAATCAAAGTCTAAGGGCCAAACACTGGATCAGCTGGCTCCAAACCTTCCTTACCCCAGTCAAACTCCTCATTCAACAACCGGCTATAATGCTCTCTCCATGCATCTTTAATATCCTCACTGTTCACCACTACCCTTCCTTCATCATTCTTCACACACTGCTCACCTACAATGTCCCGTTTATCCCTCTTCACCTGATTTGCCACCCTAAAAATCATATTTTTCCTTTCTCCATGATTTAGATTATCAAGTAAAAGTCTCTGTGACTCAGACTTCGCCCTGTATACCTCTCTTCTAGCCCTGCGCTTGGCAGCCAAGTACTCCTCCCTGTTACCACCCTTCTTCCATTCCTGGAAAAGCCTTCTTTTCTCCTTAACTGCAGCTTCTACACCCTCATCCCACCACCAAGGTACTTTATGTCTTGGTGGGCCTCTTGTCCAACCGCATATTGCATCGGTAACTCTCAAGAGGTTGTTCTTAAGGGCTCTATACTGTTCATTAACGTCTCTATCTACGGCTTCCTGTTCAGCCACCACTCTCCTCATCTCACTATAAAAGGCATCCCTTACTGATTGGTTTCCCAGCTTCCATATTTTCCTCCTAGGTACATATGTCCTCCTTCTCATCACTTGTTCCTTCAGCACCATATCACAAATCATCAGTTTGTGCTGCTGCACACACTCCTCGCTTCCTACAACTTTAACATCCCTCACTAATCTCCTATCAACCCTCCTGACCAGAAAATAATCTATCTGACTACTATTTCCCCCGGACTCGTACGTAATCAACCGGCTGATTCTTTTTCTAAAATGTGTGTTGCACACAATCATGTCCATAGCCTCCCCAGACTCGAGTATTCTTTCCCCTTCCGCATTCCTCACACCATGTGCACATCCTTCATGGACTCCTTCATAATCTTGAGCTGCTTCACCAACATGACCATTTAAATCCCCTCCCAGAACCACTACCTCATCATCGCCCATACCACTTACTACACGTATTAAATCATCCCAAAATCTATCCTCCTCTGGATCATCCAATCCTACCTGTGGAGCATATGCTGATATAACTGAAATCATTATCCGTCCGATCAAAATTTTCACTACTAATATCCTATCACTTACTCTCATAGCATTCATAACATATTCCACCCATTTCTCCCCAACCAACACTCCCACACCCCCATATCCGTCAGTTCCCCCCTGCCAAAACAGCTTATACGGGCAATCCTTCCCAGCAATCTTTTTGGCTGATCCACCCCTGTACTGGACTTCCTGCAAACATGCCACATCCACCCACCTCATACTAAATGCCTCAACAACTTCCCCCGCTCTTCCCCTCAAACTTCCCACATTCCACGAACCCACCCTAAACCCCCTGGGTGATTTGTTGTCCTCAGGCTTGCTTTGATGCATATATTTGTACTTGGTCATAGTCGGTAAGATAAAGGGGGGTAAACATTCCAAAGGCCCGACCCATTGCATAGTCCTAGGTCCAGGCAATGAATCTGGGACCCCTAGCCCACCAGCTTACCAGTGGCTGTGGTAGTGGCCTTGGGGCACCCTGCCAGGACAGCTGCAGGGACACCCTCCAAGTGCGCCTTGGCACTGCAACTGCCCCGCCATTATACACCCACTGATAGGGCAGCCTCCTGGGGCGCTACTTCCAGATTCGGGCCCCTCTCTAATGAGCTGAAGCGGCAGCCTGGGAACCACAGTGCCCTGTACCCTCTACCACAGGTTCGAGCCCCATCTCGCCCCGGACCCATAATCTGTGCTGGCGGAACCCCCGTCAAGCCTCCCTCCAAAAGTCCGCCACTAGGTAGCCGGGGCAAAGTTTTCTGGCCACATGCCCTTGCTGGCATCAACCCCTGTAACGTAGTGGGATACGTTTTGTGATATGTAAAGCGCATGTGGTGTAGTGCATAGAATAGTTAGAGGAAATGTTTTGGAGAGTATGCTGGTCTACTCTCCATGTTACTGTCACACTGAAAAGGTCAGCAAAGGGGGATGGTTAGGTAGCTAGTGAAACAGGAGCTCCAGCTCTCCCTGTCACCAGCATTCCCATTCCCCTCTGGAGTACCACCCTGTTCGGCCTGTGCTACAGCCTCCTTCAGTATATTCAATTATTTCTGCATGCACCCCATCATAACCTGTTGCCTTCCCATTTGCAGCTATTTTCCAGTAAACATGCAAGCATGTTGGAGCCTTCAAAAACGAAAACGAAAAAAACGAAAACGATTCCCTCTCTGAACACCACCAAACCTAAACATGTTTACTACCTCACACAAATGCATCTGACAGCATCAGTTTTGTGGGACACACACAATGTACACTTTGTACGTGGTCTGTTGAGAAAGGATCCGACCTTAGGTTGTAAAAAAATAAATGGTTAATCTGCTGAGCTAGGACACTAACTTCTCTCTAAGTAGGCCCCTTCTGACTTGACACATGTAGCCCAGCATTCTTTCCACTGCCTGAAACATTTTTTAAAGTTAGTTTTCAGGATCTCCTGCAGGTGCTTTATGTGTGGATGTTTGGTTCATGGATGGATGCGGCATTTGCATTTCATCACCCAGTTAACAGGGGCACCTAGTAGGTTCCAATCCACCCCATTGGTTTGGTTATATTGTTACCACTCAGCATTGTAACTGATTTTCTGGGTTATAGGAAACCATTAGGCTTGTCACTGAATGTAGAGCCACCTGAAGTGGAAAGAAGTGTACAGGTATCTCCTGATTTATGTGAGTATTGTGTTCTAGATGAAGTCATGTACAGTACCCTTGTGTCCAAGATGGATTTGTCCAAGATGTTTCACGTCCAAGACGAAGACCATAAATAATTATCTATTATAATGTTGTAATACTGTTGCGTACGTCCAATACGGAACCAACGGTTCATAACGGCCCAAATCCAAGGAGAATACAGCTATGACGGTCTCACCCGGTCCAACACGGCTCCCGTGCCTGGGAGAGTGATGTGGTTGCGATGTTGTCTAATGAAATATTGGCATCTGGTCATGTGATGAGCAGGTGGGGCTTCCTTTTGTCTCCCTCACCAGAGCTTCATGGACATTTACCACGTGTTGCAGTTTGCTCCTAGGTTATTGTCTCTCCTTACCTAGCCATGCTTAGGAAACCGTCTGTGAACCACTTAAAGCGCCACCATCTACCTCATGCTACTAAGTTGGAGATAACAAGCTCAGAAACACACACTTGCAAGGTGAGGAAATTTGTTTTAGTGCCAAAATAGGTCTAGGTTGATGTTCTAAGGGGCACTTAAGATTTTGTGACAATATTAATTTTTTCCATGAGGTCTTGTGTTGGTCCAAGACGAGACCCTCAGGAAACAATATTACCATCTTGGATGCGGGGGTACTTTAATTTGAATTTTGTGTAATTTAACCCCTTATCTCTCAGAACTCCTGTGCGAGAGATTTTGCTGAATGGGTGCTAGGTGTGCCACCCTTTGCCCGACGGCTCATAGACGCAAAGCTTATAGGTCCCTACCCTGGGGTTCCCTTCCTTACTAAATTTTGAAAATGTCCGGTTCCGTCCTATATCGGGGACGCAGGGCGCAAAGAGGTTAAAGAAGCTGGTTGATCTGTCAGTGTAACCCTTAGCTCTCAGAGCTCTTGTGCGAGGGATTTTGCTGGACGGGTGCTTGGTGTACCACCCTCCGCCTGTCGGCTCATAGTCGCAAAACTCATAGGTCCCTACCCCAGGGTTCCCTTCTTTACTAAGTTTTGAAAATGTCCAGTTCTGTCCCATATCGGGGATGCAGGGCGCAAAGAGGTTAAATGTAATTTTCCCATGAGAAGACATGTTAAGTGAAGGAGTTAGGTTTTGAGAACTTTCTGGAGTACTATATGGTAATTAAAATATAGTTATTCAGTACTGTAATCCCTTACTTTTAATTACATATGAATTATGTACATTCACTGTACAGATAGAGAGGAGAGGCACAGGCAGCTCACATCATAACATCTCATCCAAGTCCTTCTTCGGTTTTGACTCTTGTCCGGCAGCTGGCTGTGATTTCCTCTTCTTAAGTTTAGCATGGTGGTCTGAGTGGTTTTCCTCTGTTTTTCCCTCAGCATCTCATTGTAGCATGGAAGCTCTGGTAGTACCTGACGGGAAACTTTAGAACTTAGCATGGAAGCTCTGACATCACCTTACCGGAAACCGTAGAACTTCTCTGCACATTGGGGTCATTCTCTTGCAGCAGAGGAAAATGAAATGCCCCATGGCACAAATTTTGTTTGCTTTTAAGTTTTGTTGTTTTAAGATAAACGTGTATAGTAAACAAATTGACTTTATCAGATTGACTTCATCGGATACATTTGTGTGAAGTTACAGAACGTGGTGAATGTTTTGGGCATATCCGATAAAGCCAGGATTTTGAGGGCTTGAATGATGAGTGAATGGAAGCGTGGCCCATTGGATTGGGGAGATTTGGGCTGTCTGGACACTGCTACTCCTCGCCCTGCCCTAGGGTAGGAAAGGAGGTCCGGCAGATGTCTGATGATGTAAACAAAAAGATTTTTTTTACATCATGTTGTTTCAAATATATGTACTCTAATTTAAACTTGTGTAAATTGAGAGGTACTGTACCTGTAATAAAAAGTGCCAGGAAGGAATGTGAGAAGTAGGAAGAGAGGAGGGCAGGAAAAAAGAAGAAAAAAAAAATGTGAAGGAAGTAGTAGGCATTATTATGGCAAATGAGTGGATGGTGGGTGCCCCACCTACCACCACCAGTAAATATGAGTAAAGTATCGCCAACACAAACTAATCACCAAATCTACTTTGCAAGCATGGAGAACTGCGCCAAATGCTGCTGGCTTGTCGACTATGGGCAAATCCTGATTTATTATACCCGTAGATGCGATACCCCGGAATAGTGATGGGGATAGAAATATCACCCTTCCTTGCCTATCGTAGGCCTACCTCCAGTTTTGCAATTGGTTTTGATTTTTTAAAAATAATTTTTGATATTTTAGACTCGAATTTTGTGTATAAGTTGATTTATAAACTGTTTTTAGATTTACTGGCAGATTAATGTTTTAGTCATACATGGAGTGAACAATGTCATTTTGGGTACGGATTCTCGCCCATCAGACGAGGTACAAAACAGTGTGGACTACTAGGCGACTCAGCAAAGAATATTTCGTGTTTGACCATTGAACTTTTATCTAACCTGTCATGGAGTACATAATAATGATTTTAAGTAAATATTAATAATATCATGCATTGATAAAAACTGTGACCGATAAATCATGTGTGTACATTCGGGCTGTTCAAGGAAGAATGCCTTGAAAATACAAAAGGAATTTCTAAATAAGTATTGGAAAATAAGAGAGAAGAAAATAAAGGAGCTCAGCAACCAGAACAGTAGCTAAAGTGACATAAAGAGAGGCTTTTGAAAAAGCTATCACGATTTTATCATCGATTGCATTCCCCGTCGAGAATTCCCTGTCAAAACATCAGCGATTCTCCGTCACAACAATTCGCTCCTTGGGTGATTCTGCATCATTCATACATTATACTTATGCATAACAGATGTTTATTTAATTGTCCTGGGACCATCTGATGGTGGGATTGTATACAGTGCTGCTGCTTCTTCTCTACCGAGTCTGAATACGAGTCGGAGATTGCATTCTCCAGTGACCTTGACTGGGTATAAGTGAGAAAGGCACTGGGTTTGGCCTTAGGTTTGCTTCTTTTACAGCTGTTAGGCCATTTAGATTGGCTTTTAATTTTTTTTTGGACTCATTTGGGTGGGTTTAGGACTTGTTTGGGGAGGGGGGGGAACCCAATGCTCAAAAGTGTATCTCTGTACTTTATGTGTTAAATCTACCCCGAGATACGATACCCCACCTAACGTTTGGTTTTTACTTAACCTATTGCTTCATTAAACTGGGGTAGGCCTGTACTTATCTGGAGACTAGCATGTGTTACACTCCAGTGCAAGTCATCAAGAACACAAAATTACCCTAAAGGAGTTCCACAGGCCTCTGGTCTTTCAGCCACACTTTTCAACCTTAATCTGGATGACATTGCTACACCCCAGCTGTCTACAAGCATTGCCATATTCAGTATGTAGATGATAGTACAGTAACAAGCACACACCACACTGCAAACACAGGATGCACCATGCAACAACACTACCTCAACACAAGTGGCATGGGTCAAGGACGACAGGTTAATGATCACTCCAGTCAAATCCGTCGCTGCACATATCTGTCTGTCTGTCTATTGCCAGACACCTCAATTCTGTAAGGGGTGGCCACAAACAAATCACCTCCATGCTGCCCTGTCCCCCACCATTTCACTGCCCTCCCCCCAGCTCGCACCCCCCTCTCTCATATACCTCTCCACTCCATCGCTTCATCTCATCCTCAGCCTCCCCCTTCCCCCCCCTCCACCTCATTCACATACACTCTCCTCGTCAGTCTCACACTCTCCATCCTCTCCACATGGCCAAACCACCTCAGTGTATTTCTCATAATGCTTTCTATCACTTCCACATCTACACCACAATGCTCCTTCACCTTCTCATTTGTCAGTCTGTCTCTCCATGTAACTCCACATGCTCCTCTCAGATAGCTAATTTCCACTGCTCTCACTCTTGACCTGTGTCCTTCCGACAAGGTCCAAGCTGCACTTCCAAACGTTAGAGTTGGTATCATAATGCTGTCATGCAGCAACTTTTTTACTTCCATGCTCATTTCTCAATTTCTTATCCCTGCTTTCAAAGAACCAGCAGCCTTTCTTCCTTGTTGCACCCTTTCAATCACTTCATCCTCCAAACTTCCATCCTTACTCCTCACACTACCTACTTAAATGCATTCACCTTTTCCATTTCCTCATTATCCAACCTCACTGTACATTCAATGCCTTCATTTCTCTTGAAGACCATAACTTTAATCTTCCTTACATTCACCTTTAGATGCTGTTTTTTACAAACCTTTCCTAACTCATTCACTAATCCATGCAGTTCTCCTTCGTCATCACTTAACAGTGGTGTTATCTACAGATAACAGTACTGGAAGTTTCCAAACGCTCTCCCCTCACATTAGGGCCGCTCCAACATCCACTGCCCTACTTTGTACCTCTTTTATAACCCCCTCCATATACAGGTTGAACAACCTTGGAGACATGACACATCCCTGTTTCAGTCCAACATTCTGATGGAAAAATTCATTCATGCACTGCAGCCTTAGCACCCTCATACATACTCCTCATGGCATTCAACAATTTCCCACATACTCCATAATTATATTCTTAACACTTTCACGGTCTTTGAATGCGGATCCACGTCTAACCTGAAGGTGTCTAACTAGGTGCTTGGATGTGGATCCACATTTATCCAAAGAAATATTCACCATAAATCAGGAAATGCATCTATCTTCCTGATATTTGGTCTGATATTAACCTAGTTGAATTTCCAGTTCGGTGACACTGTTTTCATTCATGGGAAATTTTGAAAATGTGACCAAAAAATGCTTAGGAAAAAAGTGGTGTAAACATTTTTATGGGCTCTTTCATCATATATTTGTCATAACTGTTTTACTTTATGTAGTATCCCCCCTTTTTTTCATCATATTTTACAATGTCTCACCTTTCTTACGGTATAAAAACAAATCCGCCAATCCAAATATTTTGGGTTGAAAAACTGATCTGAATAGAAAAAACTCGATCACATGGATTTGGTATAAACATTCTTATTCTGTCTTTGAAATTATACTCGTCATATCTGTTTTACTTTATGCAATATCACTTTCTTTTTTCTTTCATTTTGTTCTACAAAGTCTCAGCTTTCTAAAGGTATATAAACTAATCTGCTGATCCAGATATTTTGGGGCGAAAGAATTATTACAATAGAAAAAAACTCGAGCACGCTGCAAGGAAGGAGGGAGGGAGAGCAGGAGGGGGGGGAAAGCGAAAGGGCTCTGCTGGCTACAGGGGGGTTGAACTGCGAAACTGTTAATATTTTCCATATTCCTTGTCTGTCGACTCTCATATTCTTTCTCCACATCCATGAAGGCTGCATACAGCTTCCTTCCCTTTCACTTAAGACCTAAAGATGAATATATGATCAACACAACCTTTTCCCCTCCTAAAACCTCCCTTTTCTTCCTCAACTAATTCCTTAGTTGTTTCCCAAACTCTGTCAATAAGTCTATCTATATATTTATTGCCAGACATCTCAGTCTCGCACTGGGTGGCCACAAACAAATCTCCTCAGTGTCGCTCTGTCCCCCGCCATTTCACTACCCCTCTCCCAGCTCACAACCCCTTCTCTCATGTACCTCTCCACTCCATCCCTCTATCTCATCCTTGGCCTCCCCCTCCCTCTCCCCCCCTCCACCTCACTCACTTACACTCTCCTCGTCAGTCTTTCACTCTTCATCCTCTCCACATGCCCAAACCACCTTAACGTCTTTCTCCTAACGCTTCCTATCACGTCCACATCAACACCACAACGCTCCTTCACTTCCTCATTTGTTTGTCTGTCTCTCCATGTGACTCCACATGCTCCCCTCAAATAACTCATTTCCACTGCTCTCACTCTTGACTTCTGTCCTTCCAACAGGGTCCAAGCTTCACTTCCATATGTTAGAGTTGGTATCACAATACTGTCATGTAACAACTTTTTCACTTCCATACTCACTTCCCTGTTTCTTATCACTGCTTTCAACGAACCAGCAACCTTCCTTCCCTGCTGCACCGTTTCAAGCACTTCACCCTCCTGATTTCCATTCTTACTCATCACACTACCCAAGTACTTAAATGCACTCACATTCTCCATATCCTCCCCATCCAGTCTCACTGTACATTCACTGGGTTCACTTTTCTCGAAGACCATCACTTTACTCTTCCCTACATTCACCTTTAGATTCCGTTTCTTACACACACTCCCAAACTCATCTACCAAGCCTTGCAGCTCCCCTTCATCTTCACTCAACAACACAGCATCATCTGCAAACAACAGTGCGGGGAGTTTCCAAACACTGCCCTCTCTCACTAGGGCCACTCCAACATATACTGCCCAACCTTGTATCTCTTTTATAACCCCATCCATGTACAGATTGAACAACCATGGAGACATAACACATCCTTGTTTCAGTCCCACCTTCAAATGGAAAGATTCACTCAGTTTGCCATCCACATGCACTGCAGCCTTAGCACCCTCATACATACTCTTCACTGCCTTCAACAATTTCCCAT
This sequence comes from Birgus latro, assembly GCA_018397915.1. Taxonomy (NCBI): domain Eukaryota; kingdom Metazoa; phylum Arthropoda; class Malacostraca; order Decapoda; family Coenobitidae; genus Birgus; species Birgus latro. Next base: position 12,798 of record JAGKTI010012805.1, read on the forward strand.
CCACTCCATATATTCTTAGTTCTTTCCACAATCCTTGTGTATCCACCCTGTCATATGCTGCCTCCAAATTCATGAAGGCTGCATACAACTTCTTACCCTTCTCTAGAAACTTTTCCACTAAAGATCTAAGAATGAATATCTGGTCTACACAACCTCTTCCCTTCCTAAAACCTCCCTGTTCTTTTCCAACTAATTCCTCTGTTATTTGCCTAACTCTGTCAATATGTATCCTACCATATAATTTTCCTATTACACTGAGAAGGTAAATGCCCCTATGATTACCACACACTTATTTTTCCCCCTTTCCTTTGTACAGAGGAATAATTATACCTGACTTCCAATCCTCCGGGACTCTACCTTCCTCCCAGGCCAATCTGCACACCTTCCACATCCATTCGGCTACTATCTCTCCCCCAAGCATTTCACCACACACTCCATCAATTCCTGGGGCTTTCCCCATTTTAACTTTCTTCATTGCTTCCACCACTTCCATCCTACTGATTTCTTCCTTTCTTCTCACAACCCTCCTTCTCCCCATCATTCCCCTTCCACTTATACTTGCATTACTTTCATTCTTTGTGTTCAACAATTCGTTAAAGTGTTCTCTCCATCTGTTCACTTTTTCTCCCTTCTCCTAGTAGTCTACCATTTTTATCATTCACACCCCCACTGACTTCGTTGGCACCCTGTCTAGCTCTCTTTACCTCTTTCCAGAACATTTTCTTACATTCCCTCCACTTTGCACTCAAATTCCTTCCAAATTCCTCATCCACTCTCTTCTTACTCTTACTAATTTTTTCACCTCTCTCCTCCTCTCTACATATAACTCTCTTGTCCGTCTCTCAGCTTCTTTGACGCCCCTGTTCCTCATCCACTCGTTATATGCTTTCTTCTTTTGTGCCACAGCCTCTCTCACCTCTTCCGTCCACCATGCTGTTCCCTGAACTCCCTTTCGTTTTCTCTTCACCCCACACACCACCTCACATGCTGCACAGATTTCTTCTGTGAATATCTTGCACACACCTTCCACATCCCCCATCTGCTTCAATCTATATTTACCCAGTCGCTCCTCCACTTCCCTTTTATATTCAGCCTTTATTCCATCCTCTTGTAACTTTTCTACCCTCCTTGTAAGAACTACATCCTCCTGTCCTTCCCTTCTTCTCTTCCTCCATCTTGTTTGGATTCTGATTCTGGCCACCACCAAGTGGTGGTCAGAAAGTCCACTCCCCCAACCTTTATATACTCTTGCATCCATTACACATCTTCTCATCCTTTCATCCAGACACACATAGTCAATCATTGCCTTCCGTCCATTCAGCTCACCATCCACCCTTCTCAACAGCCATGCCTATGGATCATTTTGTGCCTGAAAAGGGTATTAGCTAACACCAACCCCCTCCCGGCACAAGTGTCCACTAAAGTACTGCCATTCTCATCCATCTCTGCAGTCATACCCCACTCACCAACCACTCCATCCACCTTCTCATTCCCTACTTTTCCATTCATATCTCCAATCAGAAACACTCTCTCATCCCTTTCAAACTTTTCCAAACAGGCTTCCACATTTGTCCAGAACTCTTCTCTCATTCTACTTACACGATCTTGCGTTGGCGCATACACGCATACAATCGCCCACATTTGTAGTCCAACTTGCACTCTTACCCACACAATCCTTGACCCAACTGATCCATACTCTCTTGCAGTCTCCTTCCATCTGTTGCTCACAGCAATACACACTCCTTCTTTCGCCCTCTTATTCTCACCTACTCCCGCGCATATACCCCATCCATACTCCCATTCTCTCACACTCTCACCCCGCCATTTAGTTTCAGTTATTCCACATATATCCACTTTCGCACTCTCAAGCACCTGTACGATCTCTCTCTCTCTTTCACCTCATCATTCATACCCCTTACACTCCAAGTCGCAGTCCTTACTAAGTCCTTTGGCCGGTCCTTTTTCATCAGCTTTTGGTCAGTCCTGGTCCGAGGCTTCTTGTTCGTATTTTTAGTTAGTTGTTTTACGGGGTGGGGCACTAACTCACCACCAACCCTTTTAGTCGCCTCATATGACAAGCAGGGATACTGGGGGAGAATTCTTGAAAACCCCCCCCTACCCCCAATTACTTTTCCTATTACACGGAGAAGAGAAATTCCCTTATGATTACCATACACTTCTTTTTCCCCTTTTCCTTTGTACAGGGGAATAATTATACCTGACTTCCAGTCCTCCAGGACTCTACCTTCCTGTCAGGTGAATCTGCATATCTTCCATATCCACTCTGCTCCTATCTCTGCCCCATGCTGCATCATTTCACCATACACTCCATTCAATTCCTGGGGCTTTCCCCATTTTGACTTTCTTCATTGCTTCCAATACTTCCATCCTACTGTTTTCTTCCTCCCTTCTCACCTCCCTCCACCTCCCAGCCATTCTCCAGCCACTTTTGCTTGCATTAGTTTAATTCGCTATGTTTAACAGTTCCGTAGAATCTTCTCTCCATCTGCTCACATTTCTCCATTCTCCGCTATCAATTTACTATTTTTATCATTCACTCCCCTACAAACTTCTGTGTCACCCTGTCTAACTCTCTTTAACATCTTCCAGAACCTTACATTCCCTCCACTTTGCACTCAAATTCCTTCCAAATTCCTCATCCACTCTCTTCATACTCTCTCTTACTAATCTTTTCACCTCTCTTCCTCTCAACATATCTCGGTCTTCCATCTCACTACTTCCTCCGTGCCTCTGCTTTCAATCCACTCACTGTATACTTTCTTCTTTTGTGCCACAGATTGTCTCACCTCTTCATTTCACCATGCTGTTCCTTGCACTCCCTTATGTCTTCTCCTCCCGTGACATACAACCTCACATGCTGCACAAATTTCTTTTGTGAATATCTTGCACACCCCCTCCACCTTCCCCATCTGCTCCAAATCATATTTACCCAATCAATCTTCCACTTCTCTCTTATATTCTGTTTTTTTTTTTTTTCATCGTCTTTCATCCTTTCTATCATACTTATTACCAGTAGTAATCATGAGCACAGGGACACACCTATCTTCACACTTAACAATATATGTGTGTACCACAGACCCCCTCCACTAAGAAACTTGGAGTGACATATGACACTGAACTCACCTCAAGCACCAAGTGTGGGACATCAAGGGGTGGTGCATCATCAGACTCACTGCATTCTGGGAAATTATAAGGGCAGACTTTGAGCAACAAAAAGAAACTCTCTTCTTACTCTACGAACATTATATCGGTTCCTTGATGTACTGTGCCTCCCTGTCATAGGCCCCCATCATATCTAACACCCACTACTACACTTTGAAGACCATACACAGCAGTGCCCTATGCATCATCACTTGTTGCACTAATACCATTCCCAAAGCTCACCTACACTAACACCAGAGTCCTACCTCTTGTAGAATATCTCGACATGAGATGCACACGGCCCTACATGGGAGCCTCTGTTAACATTCATCACACCAGTCATTACAGGGTGGAGCCACACAACACAAATAGGCACATAAAACAGTCACCACACAAACATTACCATACCGTCTTCAACAGTATCCCTCCTCCAGACATTCCAATACTAGCAGTGAAGCAAGACTTGCAACTTATTGCACATGCAGGGTAATACAACACCTTGATAGGACACTGTATTTTAAGCATCACCCCCCCCCTCCCCTCCCCAGCTAGGTTTGGATTGGGTTGAATCACTGATGATAAATTCCCTGCTTGTAGAGTAACCCCAGACAACATAAACCACATAATGAAGCACTGCACAGCACATGCCTTACTAAGACATAGGCACAACATCAGTATATGGAACCTATGGGACAATCCCATGGGGGCAGTTGCCTACCTGCAGCCAATTGGTCTGTAGGTCCAGGCATGATTGAGGTTGAACAGCAACAACAACAACTGTATATCAGAATGAATAGTAATACAAACACAGTTGAATGCACCATTTGGGGTTTCTCCAAGTGTACAATCTATCTATCTATTGCCAGACACCATAATCCCATAAGGGGTGGCCATTTGACTTTGAGTTATTTATTTTACGGGGAGGGGCACTAACCCTCCACCAACCCACTTGTTGACACGTAGGGAGCACGTATGGTTTGGTTATATGGTTACCAAGTGTACAAACTTATATAAATTCATCTTTTTAGTTATTTGGGCGGAGTGTGTGGGGTTAAATTGAGAGACTGACTGACAAATGAGGAGGTGAAGGAGCATTGTGATATGGATGTGGATGTGTTAGAAAGCATTAGGATAAATATATTGTGGTGGTTTGGCCATGTGGAGAAGATGGAGGGCAAGAGACTAACGAGGAGAGTGTTTGTGAGTGAGGGGAAGGCCGAGGATGAGGTGGAGGGATAGAGTGGAGAGGTATATGAGAGAGGGGGAGTGTGAGTGGGGGGTGGGGGCAGCAAAATGGCGGAGGACAAGGTGACATGGAGGCAATTTGTTTGTGGCCACTCTTTATGGGATTAAGGCATCTGGCAATAGGTAGATAGATAGATAGATTTTATTAGGTCTCCTTTTTGCAAGTTCGTCACAGCTCTACAATACAGTCCCATGAAATATCTTGCTCAATCCATGAGAAGTGATGCCACACTTTAGTATTATACATTGTTCAGGCTAACACCAGACATTACTCAGCTTTGAGAAATCTTTGCTCCTCAAAGGTTTAACCTTTTCTTTGCAGCAACATCTCTTTTAGTTTATTCTTGCCACCAACATGAGATTTTAATCCCATGACAGATCAAAAAATAGATGCCATTGGATAAAAGTAAAGTAATTGATTGATGGGAACAGTTGTTATGGAGTTATGGTTAGGAGAGATTCTTGGTAGTCAGTAGTTAAGAAGAATTTTCATTACACCTCTGTGATGATATATTATTGCTTCTGCCAGATGTTTCTGTCAGCTTCAGAAAGATCCCTAATGGCGAAGAGGCTTGAGAGAATATTGTTATTGTTGCTGTTGTCGCCCGTGGCTTAATATATCCTGTTGAATGTTTTCACAAGAAGAGGTGTCCACTAAGCTGAATAAACTTATCTTGAAGTAGCAAGAGTAATATTTAGAAAAAGTTGTATAATACTGAAGAGGCAAATAGGCATTGTTTCTAATTCCATCAGTGAGACGGGCCTCTTCTAATATCGTTTTGTTTCATTTTTGAAGGCTCCAACATGCTTGCATGCGTTGACCTTGGTCACCTAATGGCAGCTCTCCATGCTGCTTGATCTCTGGCAGCCTCCCTGTTCAGTCCCTTAACCCTGAGGTCACACTTAATGGACCTCATCCCAGGTCTTTTTCGTTCAACCCCTTGCAGCCCCACCCCAGATATTAATGCTTCTCACTTTCTGCACACAGTTTACATCCCCCACTCTCTCCACATGCCCAAACCATTTCAATCTACTTCTCTTCACAACACCAGTACACTCCTGTCCCATCCTACCTCTCAACTCTTCCATCGTAAATCTAGCCCCCCCAGGCCTTGCACTAAGGCTTGTACTGCATATCCACCTACTAATTGTCATTTCTGTACATTTGAGCCTGCGAATATTCTCTTCCTTTACTGTCCAGGTCTCAGTATCACACAGCATTACACTCTTAACACATTCTGCATACAGTGATCCCTTAGCACATTGGGAGAGCCCTCTCACTGTCAGGAGAGGCAGCAGCTCGCTGAACTTCTTCCAACCACTCCTCACCCTAGCCACAGAGCTCGCTCCAGCCCCACCTTCAACACATAACATATCTCCCAAATAACGAAGCTCTTCCACACACTCAAGAGACTCACCATCAAGTTCAATCCTTTCATGCCTGACAATCTCCACATGCTCTCCCCGACATGCTGCACACATCAGATCAACATTATCTCGCAGTCTGCCTCTAATACCACTACATCTTTTATGCATCCACTCATCACAAACACTGCTCAAGATGGAATTACTCCCCACACCCTTGTGGCAAATCGCATATGGCCACTTCTCCTCTTCTTTGACAGTTCTGCCACCAGCCCTAGATACCATTGCTTTAGTTTTATCTGCATTTATTCATAAGCCCTTGTGCCCCATACCATCTCTCCAATTCCTGAATCTTTCCTCTGCCTTCCCTTCTTTCTCTGCAATCAAAACCAAATCATTGGCGTACAACTTCCATTTCTGATGTCACGTAAGAGGGCTTCAGATACCATAATAAATAACAAGGGACTCAAGGTTGACCCCTGATGTATGCCAGCATTCATGGAAAACTCCTCACTCAAAACTCCATTCACTCTTACCTGGGTGCAAGCACCCACATACAGTAGAATCTCAATTATCCTCGAGTCAATCAACCGGAATTGGCACTAAACCGGACAATTTAAAGAAAAATTCCAAAATCAATCAACCAGGGAAAATCCAGGACCTAACCAGCATTTCAGATTCACCGTGCAACCATCCCACCCAAATGTTTTCACGCTTTCACTACCAGAGCGCATCAACAGAGTCCCCGCCATTGTTTTGACACTTAACAGTGTAAACACTGTGGCACACTTCTGTTTTATCGCAATGTTCCGTAATATTTGATGGACTATCAGCCATGTCTCCCCGTTGTTCGGGGAAAGATGCTGATGAATCATTTCGAAAGATCATCCGATTCATGGAGAGAAATCCAGCCCACACAGCTAATGAACTGCTTCATTTTCATAGCCATTATGATGACTTCCAAAATCGCCGTCATGTAGCAATCAGTCAGACATCAGGGACTTTTTCATGAGGGGTAAACATGCAAAAACAGCAAACATTTCACTTGTATCCTCCTGTTCATTTGTGGGGTTCCCAGATAGTGATGCATTAAAGTCCACACCAGCAAGTACCCCAGCAAAAATGGCTGCTCCACCAGTCTCCCCCATCATGCCTGTTCGACCCCCAGCCAGGCTATCCACTCGCGTCGATAAGCCTGCATCACCCACACACACACTGTGGTTCCGAGACAATTCACCGTCAAGTCAGTTCGCCGGCAGACAATTCCCCATCAAAACATGGACGATTCCCTGTCATCCTAGATGATTGCCTGTCAGGACAATTCGCACCCTAGACAATTCCCCATCATTATTTATATACTTATTATTAGTTAATCAATACTTTAATAACTATATTTCATGGGGATCCATCAAAGTCTGCTTTCAGTAGGGTTGGCTTTGGATATTATTTATTGGTTGCATCTTTAGTCAATAATTAACTTGTTTCCTCCTCGCTGTAGTTGCCTTTGAATTATATTCTAGCATTACCCATAGCTGTCTTCATTAATGACTGCGAATTGTCTTGTCATTGTTGTGGCAGCGAATTTCACTTGACTGTGAATCGTCCCAAAACCACCAGTCCTTGCTGATGACTTCTTTATAGCTTTCCCCCCCCCCTTTATTGTTGATGACTAATGGCTTTTTCACTGCATTTTTTTTTTTTTTTTTTATGTGCGCCAAAACTTATTCCTGGTGAAATATGCATGATCCTAGACAGCCATCATTCACATGTTGTTTAGGTCAAAAGCTTGATTGGTAATGGAGACTTTCAGGAGGCTTAGTGGCAGCCCTTGGCGATTAAAATTTTTATAGGGAGTATTAGGGGGCAAAACTAATCAGGTAGGTTAGGTTAGAATGCAGTATGCAGTGATGTGTCCAGTCAGTGAGATCGTATGTAAACAGACTTCTTGAGTGTCGTAAGACAGACATTTATGATTATCCTTAAATATATTCTTAATGAAAAATATGAGGCTCCTAGAACCTAACCCCCTATTTTACATGTAAATATATGTCACGTTTTAGCTAATAGTGTAGTAAGGATAATTACAGTTTCAGTTAAGTAATTAAAATACACTGAAAGCATTACGCCTATTTGATGTCCCTGTGACCCATCGAAATTCCTCTAGTTTGAGAATCAGTGGTGTAAGACAACAGGTAATGGGTGTTATTCAGTTTTCCGATTTTGCTGCATTTTGAATTCCCCATGGCTCCCAGATAATTGAGTACTGTACATGGCAAAAACACCCTAACCAGCCACTCCTCAATCCAGAGCTTTCTCATTGCCCACTTCACCACCTCTTTAGAGACTCTGCCAAAGGCCTTCTCCAAATCAACAAAAACAAAATACAGTTCCCTTTTCTTTCCTATATGTTTTTCTTGAAGCTGTTGAACAATGAGAATGGCATCAGTGGTCCCCCTGCCTGGAATAAACCCAAACTGCATCTCATCAATATTCACTCTTTCTCTAATCATACCTTCATTATCCGAGGTAAAAGCTTTATACCTCTGTAATTTCCCCTTTCTAGGGCATTACCCTTCCCCCCTTCCCCTCGTACACATTTGCAATTACACTCTTCAGCCAGTTATCTGGGACAATACACTCTTATATAATCATATCAGGTCAGTGACTAACCTCACTCCTATAATTCCTGAGGCTCATATCAGGTCAGTGACTAACCTCACTCCTATATCTCCTGAGGCCTTTAACATTTCAGCAGTCAACTCATACACACTTGCTGCCTTCCCCACTTGCATCTTGCCTGTTGTCTCGCTCACAGTAGCAGCATCAAAAGCCAAGAGCCAAACACTGGATCTGCTGGCTCCAAACCTTCCCTGTCCTAGTCAAACTCCTCATTCAACAACCAGCTATAATGCTCTCTCCATGCTTCTTTAATATCCCAACTGTCCACCACTACCCTTCCTTCATCATTCTTTACACACTGCTCACTTAAAATACCCCTATTCTACCTCTTCTCCTGACTTGCCACCTTAAATATCATATTCTTCCTTTCCACACAATTTAGGTTATCAGGTAAAACTTTCTGTGACTCAGACTTTGCCCTGTATACCTCTCTTCTAGCGCTACTCTTGGCAGCCACCTTCCCTTCTTCCATTCCTGGAAAAGCCTTCTTTTCTCCTTAACTTCAGCTTTTACACCCTCATCCCACCACCAAGTTACTTTATGTTTTGGTAGGCCTCTTGTCCAACCACTTACTGCATCAGTAACTCTCAAGAGATTGTTCTTGAGGGCTCTGTACTGTTCATTAATGCCTCTGTCAATGGCTCCCTGTTCAGCCACAACTCTCCTCATCATGCTATAGAAAGCATCCCTTGCTGCTTGGGTTTTCCAGCTTCCATATTTTCCTCCTAGGTGCATAAGTCCTCTTTTTCGTCACTCGCTCTTTACGTACCATGTCACGTATCAATAATTTGTGCTGCTGCATACACTCCTCTCTTCCTATAACTTTAGCATCCCTCGCTAACCTTCTATCATCCCTCCTGACCAGGAAATAATCTATCTGACTGCTATTTCCCCCAGACTCTAAAGTAATCATGCTACTTTCCTTTTCCTAAAATGTTTGTTGCACACAGTCATGTTCGTTGCCTCCCCACACTCAAGCATCCTTTTCCCTCCCTCATTTCTTGTACCATATGCACATCCCTCATGTACTCTTTCATATCCATGAGCTGCTTCACCTACATGTCCATTTAAGTCCCCTCCCAGTGTGCAGTATTTAATATGAATTAATAATTTGGTAGTAGAAAAAAAGAAGCTTAATCATGGTGTCCTTCCTTTCCATGCCAGGCATTTGTTGAGCGAAACAAAACCATCAAGTGGTGTCCATTGCCTGGATGTGGGCGGGCTGTCAAGTTCCCAGAGGCAGAGCTGGAGACACAGCCTTTCTACTTCCCCAACACCAAGCCTCCTCCAAAGACCTCGCATGCTGTTGACTGTGGCAATGGACATTTTTTTTGTTGGTGGGTGAAGATTGTAGAATGTTTAATTTGTCTTCTCTGGCATACTTAAATTATAGATTTATGATATATGATGCCTAAGCTGCAGTATTCATGTTCTCTAGAATACTGCATTGCTTGGTTAAAAATTGATCTGTCAGAGTTCAGTTTTGTGTGCTTTTGTGAAAAATATTATGAAAACCCTTCTAAGGGTATTGTCAAATGGTTTAGCATACTGCTACTGTATATGCTAATTGAGTGCAAAGTCCTGCAACCTGCTACCCTGCTAAAAATGCCTGAGGGTGTTAAAGTTTTCTTCAGGGTAGGACTATTTTTGCTTGAAATCAGAGTTGTATTATCACATTCTTCATTTAGTCTTTTATGACCCCATGAGGAGCAGAGTGCCCAGAGCTTGGCTACTCAGTCCTAATATTTGATATTTAAGGTGAGTGACCAGTAATTGGTTGCCCCTAAGTGACAATGAACACCAACCATCCCATGGATGGAGACCCTAATAGCCTTGTTATTTCATTCAACCTGTATGTTCTAGGGAGTGTTTGGGGGAGGCACACTCACCATCAGGGTGTGAACAGTGGGTGGAATGGCAGAGCAAGGTGGCAGAGATCAAACCTGAGGAGCTCCGCATCAGTTCAGGCGAGACAGAGGATGCAGCCAACTTCCTGTGGCTAGTGACCAACTCAAAACCCTGCCCCAACTGCAAGAGTCCAATCCAAAAGAACGAGGGCTGCAACCACATGAAGTGCTGTAAGGTAATGAGCTGTCCTGCAAAAATGAATGTACTGCACATTGTAGGAAAATAACCCTGAAGTATCATGAAGCATAGTTTAATACCATTCCTCTGGATGTTTCAATTTAGCATTCATTTCATTTAGTTTATAAAAGTTCCAACATGCTTGATTGCTTCTGCCAAATGGCAGCTTTCCATTTGCAGGAAACTGCCATCTTTGGCAGCTTCCATTTTCAGTCCCCTATCCCTGAGGTCCTGAGGTCACACTCTGTGAACTTATCCCAGGTTTTTTTTGGTGTGTTTCTTGCGACCTTATCCTTGCCGTTCACACCTCTCACCTTCCAAACCCATTTGTCAGTTTCCATCTTCTAAGCATGCCTAAACCATCTCAATCTACTCTTCCCCATCACAACAATAATGCATTCAAGTCCCATCCTTCCTCTCAACTTTTCAATTGCACTCCTAACCCCTCAATGCCTCCCTTTCAAGTACATACTACACATTCATCTAAACATTAACATTTCTGTACATTTAACTCTGTGAATGTCCTCTCCATTACTGCGCAGGTCCCTGTACCTTGAATATCCTCTCCATTACTGTGCAGGTCTCTGTACCATGAATATCCTTTCCATTACTGCACAGGTCTCTGTACCATGAAGCATTACACTCCTAACATATGCTGCTGCATACAAGGACCCCTCA
>JAGKTI010012806.1:0-24010 GCA_018397915.1 Birgus latro
CCAAAGTTTCTGTTGGTCAACGTATAAAGGGAATACATTAAGAAAGTAGAGAGTTGGTGTCTGGAAGGATTATAAGTCGGGCAGGTAAAGCCACTGGAAAGTACAAACACTGCTATAATTTGAAGAGGGACTCTGATGGTAGCATTGATTGGATAGATTTGGAGAAGGATCTTAGCAAATAGGAAGTGGTTGATGATGACACAGAAATGCTTGTTCTTTTCAACTCTGAGGCCGTATTATGTGCTAAGGAAAATGAAATTACAAATTGGCAGAATAATAATGTGTATGAGGAAGTAGATGATGTTGGGCAAGGTGCCATAACGGTTCGATGGGTTGTGACAGAAAAACTGAAAAATGGAAAGCCTATTGTTAAGGCCCGCTTAGTCGCCAGAGGATTTGAGGAAGACACAGTGGATCTCTGAAAAGACTCGCCTACTTGTTCAAAGGAAGCAGTGCGTTTGGAACTTTCTTTGGCCTCCACCAACCAGTGGGATTGCCACACTATGGACGTGAAAGCTGCCTACCTGCAAGGTAACGACATTGAGGGAGTTGTTCATTTACGTCCTCCGCCTGAATATGCAAATGGTAAGTTATGGAGACTAAAGAAAACTGTTTACGGCCTTTGTGATGCTGCTAGGCATTGGTATCTGCGCGTAAAAGATCAGTTGCTCAGTCTCGGAGCTAAAGTATCATCACTGGATTCAGCGCTGTTCTCTTGGAGCAATGGTGGCAAAGTCAAAGGCATTGTATGCATCTACGTCGACAACTTCCTTTGGGCTGGTACACATGAGTTTGAACAGCAAGTGATAAATCGGTTGAGTCAAATATTCCTCATCGGCAGTTCAGAATCAAAAGCCTTCAAATACGTTGGTCTCAATGTCATCTCCAACATTCATGGCAGCATAACGCTCGACCAATTCCGGTACGCTTCATCCTTGAAACCAGTCACGCTGATTAAACCGTGCAGCAGTAAAATCAGGGAGCTGTCCGAGTCTGAGAAAATGGAGTACCGAGCATTAACTGGGCAACTCAATTGGACTGCCACATACACTTGGCCAGATATTGCCTTTGATGTATGTGAGTTGAGCGTGAATAGCAACCAAGCTACCGTAGCGGATTTGCTTAGACTCAATAAGGTGATCTCAAGGGTGAGGACTGACAACATGAAGCTATACATTCCAAGAATGGGGCCGATCGAGGACTGTCATATAGAGCGCTTTTCGGATGCCTCATTTGCCAACCTTGTAGGCAATGGATGTCAGGGAAGTTTTGTGATCTTCCTACGAGATGCTAGTGGGGCAAGATGTCCTATATTTTGGCAGACAAGGAAAATCAGGAGGGTCGTCAAATCTACCTTATCTGCTGAGGCGTTGGCGCTGCTTGAATGTGCTGAAACTGCTGTATATCTCTCCAACATATTGCGTGAGGTTTCTGGATGTGGAAAGATCAAAATAAAGTGTTTCATCGACAACAAGAGTCTGGTGGACGCCCTTTACTCCTGTAAGAGCGTAGAAGACAGGAGATTGTGCATTGATATTGCTGTGTTGCGGGACATGTTGGAGCGGGGGGAGATTGATGAGGTATCCTGGGTGGATACATCACAACAACTGGCTGATTGTCTCACCAAGAAAGGTGCCTCGCGACTGCGTGCAGCAGTCAGCCGAGACTAGAAAGTTTATAATACTTTAAGAGACATCACATATCTGTATGTGGCCACAGACTGGGTCTTGATAGTAATTAAACAAGTGTATGTATTGGATACATAGTGTGTATCGGGTGTTGATGGTACTCGTACAAAAGTCTAAGTATTGGATACATAGTGTGTATCAGATGCAAATAGACCATCCAGCTTCGTCCTTGGAATCTTCTGTCAAATTAAGAAGAGAAGACGAGAGTGTTAGTGTGTGTGCGCACGCACACATCTGCTAAGTCACGAGTGATGACATCATCGGAAGGTTCCTGTGGTATGCAACCGGGAGCCTTGGCAGTTCACTTCGTGAAGGCTGCCGGTGAGTGTGGTTTGCCTAGTTCCAACAAAAATGATAATGGGAAGCGACTGAAGGATGTGTGTCAGGAGAGGAGTCTGTGCATTTGTAACTTGTATTTCAAACACAAAGATGCGCATAAATATACAAAGTATAGAGGGAACAGGGATCATGTGGAAAGAAGCCTGATTGATTATGTGCTCACAGAGAGGTCGATGCTGGGAATGGTTGCTGATACGAGGGCCGTGAGAGGACGATATGGAGGTCTGTCAGATCATATGATAGAAGTATGCAAGATCAAGCTGAGATGAGTGAGGTGGATCAGGAGAGAGAGAAGCAGTCAGGGAGACAGACTGAAAGTTGAGAAGCTGAGGATCAAGGAGATGGAAGATAATTACAGGACCAAAGCAGAGGAGGAGTTAGAATCAGTGAATTGGAATGAAATGGATCTGAACAGCATGTGGAATGCATATAGGGACTGCTTAGTTAGGAATGCTAAAGCGGTGTGTGGTGTGGCAAGAGTAACAACAAAGAAGAAAGGTACGGCATGGTGGGATGATGAGGTTAAGAGAGCGGTGGAAGAAAAGAGGAAGAAGTGGCTAAAGTGGTTACAGGCCAGAATATACTGAGAGCAAGAAGCATGTAAAGAGAACTAGTGAAGAGGAAAAAGGAGGAGGTAAATGATGATTTAATACGTGTAGTAAGTGGTATGGGCGATGATGAGGTAGTGGTTCTGGGAGGGGATTTAAATGGTCATGTGGGTGAAGCAGCTCAAGGTTATGAAGGAGTCCATGGGGGATGTGCATATGGTGTGAGAAATGCAGAAGGGGAAAGAATGCTCGAGTTTGGGGAGGCTATGGACATGACTGTGTGCAACACACATTTTAGAAAAAGAATAAGCCAGTTGATTACGTACGAATCCGGGGGAAATAGCAGTCAGATAGATTATTTTCTGGTCAGGAAGGTTCATAGGAGGTTAGTGAGGGATGTTAAAGTTATAGGAAGCGAGGAGTGTATGCAGCAGCACAAACTATTGATCAGTGACATGGTGCTTAAAGAATGAGTGATGAGGAGGAGGACATAGGTATCTAGGAGGAAAATATGGAAGCTGGGAAACCAATCAGTAAGGGAGGCCTATTATAGTCAGATGAGGAGAGTGGTTGCTGAACAGGAAGCCGTAGACAGAGGCGTTAATGAACAGTATAGAGCCCTTAAGAACAACCTCTCGAGAGTTACTGATGCAATATGCGGTTGGACAAGAGGCCCACCAAGACCTAAAGTAACTTGGTGGTGGGATGAGGGTGTAGAAGCCGCAGTTAAGGAGAAAAGAAGGCTTTTCCGGGAAGAGAAGAAGCATGGTAACAGGGAGGAGTACGTGGCTGCCAAGCGTTGGGCTAGAAGAGAGGTATACAGGGCGAAGTCGGAGTCAATGAGACTTTTACTTGATAATCTAAATCATGGGGAAAGGAAAAATACAATTTTCAGGTGGCAAATCAGGTGAAGAGGGATAATCGGAACATTGTAGGTGAGCAGTGTGTGAAGAATGATGAAGGAAGGGTAGTGGTGAACAGTGGGGATATTAAAGATGCATGGAGAAAGCATTATAGCTGGTTGTTGAATGAGGAGTTTGACTGGGATAGGGAAGGTTTGGAGCCAGCACATCCAGTGTTTGGCCCTTGGCCTTTGATTGGCGCTGCTACTGCGAGTGAGGCAATTGGCAGGATGTGGGTGGGGAAGGCAGCAGGTGTGTCTGGGTTGAATGCTGAAATGCTGAAGGCCTCAGGAGATACTGGGGTGAGGTTAGTCACTGACCTGATAAATATGAATATATATGAGTGTGTTGTCCCAGATGATTGGCTGAAGAGTGTAATTGTAAATGTGTACAAAAGGAAGGGTGATGCCCTGGAAAGGGAAAATTACAGAGGTATAAAGCTCTTTACCCCTGGGGGTAGGGGGGTTTCAATAATACTCCCCAGTATCCCTGTTTGTTGTATGAGGCAAATAAAAGGGTTGGTGGTGGGTTAGTGTCCCACCCCGTAAAAAGAACTAACTAAACAAGTGAATAAAGAGCCTCGAACCAGGACAGACCATACATTGACGACTACAGAATGAACAAAGGATATCCTGAGGGTGGGGACGTGGAATGTAAGAGGAGTGAATGATGAAGTGAAAGAGAGATAGACTGTTCAAGTGCTTAAGGAGGCAAGAGCGGATGTATGTGGATTGACTGAAACTAAATGGAAAGGTGAAAGGGTGAGAGAATGGGAATATGGTTTAGGAATATGTGCGGGAGTCAATGAGAATGAGAGGGCAAGAGAGGGAGTATGTCTGATGATAAGCAAGAAGTGGAAGGAGAATATAAGAGTATGGAACAGTGGGTGCAAGGATTGTATGGGTGAGGATGAAAGTAGGCATACAAGCTTGGGCAATTGTATGTTCTTTTTTTTTTTTTACATGCAAGGAAGAAAGAACCAAAGGCTGTGGGCCCACAAATTTCTGTTCCTTCCAAGAAAAAAACAAAAACAATACAAAAAGAGAGCCAAATTCAAGAGCCATAGTTCATTTTGTGATGCCTGGACACACCGCGTTTCAAGGACTGGAGATCATAGGAAGTAGGAAATACTGACAAAGAAAGACAGTTCCAGAGTTGACCAGTTGCATAAATGAAGGACTGGGAATAACGGTTAACTCTTGCATCAGAGAGTTGGACAGAAAAGGGATGAGAGGTTGTTGCTAGACGGGTGCTACGTGCCCGTCGAAGAGGTGGAAGGATGCAAGCAGACAGTTCAGAGGAACAGCAGCCATTGAAGTAGCGATAGAAAAGAGATAGAGATGCAACAGTGTGGCGGCGAAGAGACAGACGTTGAAAGGAGCTAGTAAGAGGAGGAGAGTTAATGAGACAAAAAGCCTTTGACTCCACCCTATTGAGAAGGGCTACATGTGGGGAGCCTCTAAACAGGGGCGAATAAAACCAGTGTACAACGTCAACAACTGTGCAGGGGTAAAGAAAGTTCGGAGTCGGCTTAGCACACCTAATCTCTTGGAAGCAGATTTCACAAAAGACGTAGAATGTTCCTTCCAAGATAAATCCCTAGTGAATGAAAAACCAAGCATGTTTAAGGATGCAGGAGCGAGCTGCACATTATTAAACATCAGTGGGTACTTCAGTGGAAGATTTTGGTGGGTTGATAAATGTAAGAACTGAGACTTTGATTTAATAAGATTATTTTTTCCCCAGTCAAAGATACGAGCCAAGTCAGACATTAGGTGTGCCATAGCCTCATCCCTTGTTTGCTGAAGTAACTGCTGAGATGGGCGTTGCGGGGACCGAAAGGAAAGGTGAAGGGTGGAATCATCAGCGAACGAGTGGATAGGGTTAGAGGTACAGCTTAGAAGGTCATTGATGAATAAAAGGAAGAGAGTTGGTGATAGGACAGAACCCGGAGGAACACCACTGTTAACAGGTCTACGAGAAGAACGGTGGCCGTCTACAACAGCGGCTACAGAACAACAAAAAAGGAAGCTAGAGATGAAGGCACAGATAGAAGGATAGAAGACGTAAGAGGGCAGTTTAGAAATTAAAGATTTATGCCAGACTCGATCGAAAGCCTTTGAGATGTCAAGTGCAATGGCAAAGCTTTCGCCAAAATCCCGAAAGGAGGATGACCAGGAGTCCAAAAGGCAGATGAGAAGATCGTCAGTGAAGCGTCCCTGACGGAACCCATACTGACGATCAGAAAGAAGGTTGTGACAGGAAAGATGCTTTAAAATTTTTCTGTTAAGAATAGACTGAAACACTTTTGAGACACAGGATGTTAAAGCAATTGGATGATAGTTAGAGGGTTGGGAATGGTCACCCTTCTTTGGGACTGGCTGAATGAGAGCAAACTTCCAGCAAGAAGGAAAGGTACAAGTTGATAGACAAAGGCAAAAGAGTTTACCACTGAAGCACAGTTCTTGAGGACAACAGGAGGGACCCCATCAGTCCCATATGCCTTGTTAGTATTGAGACCAGTGATGGCTGTAAATACATCAGCTGAAGAAATTTTAATGTCAGCCATAAGGAAGTCAGAGGGGGGAAGTGATGGAGGAACAGCACCAGCATCAACTAAGGTGGAATTGGAGGAGAAAGTCTGGGTGAAGAGATCTGCTTTATCAGTAGGAGAAACAGCTACAGAGCCATCAGAGTAGAAAAGAGGAGGGAAGGATGATGAGGTAAAGTTGTTAGAAAGATTTTTGGCAAGGTGCCAGAAGGAGCTTGAAGAATTCGAGTTGGAGAGTTGAGAACATTTAGTATGAATGAAATTATTTTTAGCAGAACGAAGAACAGACTTAGCACGATTCCAAGCAGAAACATAAGAAAGATGTGATTCAGGGGTGGGTTGGCTCCGGTACCTTTTGTAGGGCTTCTGCTTGTTGCGGACAGAATTAGAACAAGCGTGATTAAACCAAGGCTTTCTTGCATTATACAAAGGATATGAGAAAGGAATGTATGCTTCCATGCCAGACAGAATAACCTCCGTAATGCGTAAGGTACATGCAGATGGCTCCCAGCCATGGAAGCAATAATCATTCCAGGGAAAATCAAAGAAGTACTGCCTGAGGGCCTTTCAATCCAAAGCTCCAAAGTGCCACAGACGATGATGTTTCCTTGGAGGGTCCCCAGGCCGCACAGGAGCAATAGGGCAGGTTAAGATAGTAAGGTTATGATCGGAGGAGCCCAATGGAGAAAAAAGATTAACAGCAGAAGCAGAAGGATTAGTTGTAAGGAAGAGATCAAGTATGTTGGAGCTCTCTCCAAGGCAGTCAGGGATATGGGTAGGGTGCTGTATGAGCTGCTCTAGGTCATGAACCCTTTAACCGCGGGGTTGTTGGAGGCGCGCCGTACCCATCCCGTGGGGAAAATCCACGCTTCGACTGACTTTTTAAAAATATTTGCCAAAAATCAGTTATTAGTCCTAGAATATTATAATTATATATGCATATGGCACATACTTTCAGCTTTCTCCTAGGATGTTTTTTTAGCACTCATCGACTACCGTAGAACTTGTGGAGACTTCTGAAGTTGGGTAACTAAGTCTCCACTTTTCACTTCCCGACATCCCATAATATGAATACCACTGCCTCATATTATCACTACAAACACTATTCAATGATTTCCAAGTAGTTTGGAATCCATACTCCAAAAAAAAAAACACTGAAAGCGATGTAAAATACAAGTGAGTACGAGCCTCCCACTCGCGCTAATTCGCCGCTGGTATTCTGTCATTTCTTACTCATATACACACTCACACTTTATTATTTCTAGTACTTTATTACATTTATATATATCTATAGTCCTTTACCGCTTCCCACATGATGTTTAGTAGGGGTAGAGGTCACAGGGCCTTTTATAATGGGTGCAAAAGCGGCAGAAATGGAGGGGCACGACTGCAACATCCTTACGCGTTGAAGGACGAGAGTGAACTGAATGTACTGTACGTATCTCAGTAGCCAAGAGTTGAAAATGTCAGCTACTAATGTATATGCTAAGAAATAAGTCGTAGGAAATCTAGACAATACATAATAAATTAGGTAGTTCCAGGTGAATAAAAATATCACTCAGGCTTCTCACTTCCCTTCTTATATACATTTACATTTCAAGAATAGCTCATACGGCATATTTCACGGGGAAAAAAAGCAGAGGAAATTAGCGAACGAGTGCAGGCTGGATATTGCCAAGTGATAATTAGCCAATTCCAGGTGTATGGCACTATCAATTACCTTATTTTTATATATATACATTATATGGTAAAAGAATAGGGCATAGGGCTCATTTCAATGGATGAAATCAGTGGAAAAATCCGGGGAAGATTTGCGTAGCGCAGAGCAGCTGAGCAGACAACACGAGAGGGTAATGGAGGGGAGGTAGAGAGGGGAGTCTTAAATGGGGGAAAATGGCTAAATTGTCAACAATGGATGGGAGAACTGATGACAATAGCAGCTCTAACTATTGTTGGACACTGGCAGTGCTGACAGATGATAAAAGCCACCACCTGAAAGCCCGGGCGAATTCAAAACAACACAAAATCACAAAAGTGACGCCCCGAGGTATGATCCACTGCACCCGAGCGCCATGGAAGTGACGACCTGCAGTTAAGGATAGGAAAGGCGTAGGCTTGTTCACCAGGTGGATCAGTGAAAGGAGAGGAGAGCCAAAGGTGGTGGTGAACATTGAAGTCTCCAAGAATGGAGACTTCAGAGAAAGAAGAAATGGATAGAATGTGTTCCATTGTCGAAGTAAGATAGTCAAAGAATTTTTGATAGTCAGCAGAATTAGGCGATAAGTAAACAGCACAGATATATTTAGTCAAAGAATGACAAGAGAGCTGAAGCCAGAGTAGAGAAATCAGAAGAATCAAGTCCAGGAACACGAGAGGAAGATAGGTCATTGCATGCATATACACAACAGCCACTTTTGGCATGAAATGAGTATAGAGAAAGTAGGAGGATACAGAAAAGGGTTTGCTGTCAGTTGCCTCAGACAGCTGAGTCTGTTAAGAAAAGAAGGTGAGGTTTAGAGGAGGAGAGGTGGTGTTCCACAGAAAGAAAGTTAAAGGAAAGGCCGCGAATGTTGCAGAAATGAAGAAGAAGTGGGTCAGACAGTGGTTCCAGGAATGAGTCATCACCGGGAGAGGGGCAGATGGGGGCATTTATGGTCCCCCCCCCCTGGGGACTCCGAGGCATTGTTGTAGTTCGCCATTTTTTAATTTTGAAAAGGCAGTGTAGTGAGTATTGTGCATGTAGTTTGGTGTTAACAGTTATAGAAACTTGTACTGGAGAGCATGCTGGCCTACTCTCCGTGTAACTGAAACACTGAAAAAGTTCAGCAAAGGCGGAAGGTCGGGAACTAGTCCCGAGGGCTGATGAAACGGGAGCTCCAGCTCTCCCTGTCATCAGCTTTCCATCCACCTCAGGAGTACTGCCCTGTTCGACTGGTGCTACAGTGTGTATGCGTCGACAGAAGACAGAGTGGCAAGAGTGAAAGATGAGTTTTGGGCAAATGTAGAAGCATGTACGGACAAGTCTGAGAGGAGGAAGAGAGTGTTTTTGATTGGAGACATGAATGGTAGAGTTGGCAATGTACGAGTGGATGGAGTGGTTGGTCAGTGGGGTGTGCCAGCTGAGATGGATGGGAATGATAGTGCCTTGGTGGACATCTGTGCTGGTAAGGGGTTGGCAACAGCCAACACCTACTTTTGGCACAAGATGATCCACAGGTATAAATGGAGAGTCTTGAGGAGGATGGATGGTGAACGTATAGAACGGAAGGCAATGAAAGATTACGTGTGTGTGGATGAGCAAATGAGAAGACAAGTGTTGGATGCAATAGGGTGAGGGAGTGGAATCTCTGACCATTACTTAGTGTTGGCCAAGGAGAGGTTGCAAAGAAAGTGGGTGAAGAGACCAAGGGGAAGACAGGAGGAAGTAGCTTCTGTGAGAAGAGTGGAGAAGTTACAAGATAGTGAGAAAATGGAAAAGTATACGAGAATAGTGGAAGAAAGATTGGGAAAGTATGAGTTAGAGCAGATGGAAGGGGTGGAAGATATATGTAAGATTTTCACAGAAGAGATAGGTGCAGCGTGTGAGGAGGTTTGTGGAGTGAGGAGGAGATGCAGGGGTGTGCAAGGGACAGCATAATGGAATGATGAGGTGAAACGAGCTGTAGAACAGGAAGAAGGTATATAGTGAATGGCTAGTGAGCAGAGGTAGGGGAGAAGATAAGAGAGAGAAAAGAGAGGTATATGTGAGCAGGAGAAAAGAGGTGAAGAGATTGGTGAAGGAGAGTAAAAAGAAAGTGGATGAGGAGTTTGGGAGGAATCTGAGTGTAAAATGGAGGAAGAGTAAGAAACTGTTTTGGAAGGAGGTAAAGAAAGTAAGACAGTGTGAAAGAGGAAATAGTAGGGGAGTGAAAGATGGGAATAATATATTGCTGGTGGAGAGGAGAGAGAAATTGAGAAGATAGAAGGAGCACTTTGAGGATTTGTTGAATGTAGAGAGTGAGAGCACAGCAAGTATAAGTGGTTGGGGAATGGCTGGGAGAAGAAGAGGTGAGAGGAGGGAGGAAGAGATCAGTAGGGTGGAAGTAGTGGAAGCATTGAAGAAGGTCAAGATGGGAAAGGCCCCCAGAATTAATGGAGTGTGTGGTGAAATGCTGATGTATGGGGGTGAGATTGTTGTGGAATGGATATGGAAGTTGTGTAGATTGGCTTGGGAAGAGGGAAGGGTTCCAGAGCACTGGAAATCAGGTATAATTGTTCCTTTATATAAAGAAAAAGGGGAGAGAGAAGTAATTGGTAACCATTGGGGTATTTGCCTTCTTAGTGTGACTGGAAATACTTATTGATAGGGTTAGGCATATAAAAGAGGAGTTAGTTGGAGAAGAACAAGGAGGATTTAAGAAGGGAAAAGGATGTATAGATCAGATATTTGTTCTAAGATGTTTAATGGAGAAGTATCTAGAGAAGGGAAAGAAAGTGTATGCTGCCTTCATGGACTTGGAGAAAGCTTATGACAGAATAGATAGGCAAGGTATGTGGAAGGTATTAAGAATATATAGAGGGGAGGGGAAATTGGTGAGTGCTGTGGAGAGCATGTATGAAGGAGCTAGGGCTACTGTGCGAGTGGATGGTGAGCTAAGTGAGTTCTTTGATCTGAAAGTGGGACTGAAACAGTGTTGTGTAATGTTTCCATGGCTGTTTAATATATATATGGATGGGGTTGTAAAGGAGGTGCAAGGTAGGGCAGTGGATGTTGGGGTGGTTCTAATGAATGAGGGCGAGATGTGGAAGATTCCGGTGTTGTTGTTTGCTGATGATACAGTATTGTTGAGTGAAGATGAAGGGGAGCTGCAAGGTTTGGTGAATGAATTTGGGACAGTGTGTAAGAAGAGGAATCTGAAAGTCAATGTGAACAAGAGTAAAGTTATGATCTCTGAGAGGAATGAAGTCACAGAATGCACAGTGAGGTTCGATGGTGAGGATATGGAGAATGTGAGTGCATTCAAGTACTTGGGCAGTGTGATGAGTAAGGATGGAAGTTTTGGGGATGAAATACTTGAAAGGGTAAAGCAGGGAAGGAAGGTTGTTGGTTCACTGAAAGCGGTGATGAGAAATAGGGAGGTGAGTATGGAAGTCAAGAAGTCACTGCATGGTAATATCATGATCCCTACCCTGACGTATGGAAGCGAGGCATGGACCTTGCTAGAGAGTAACAAGTCAAGAGTGAGAGCAGTGGAAATGAGTTACTTGAGAGGAGCATGTGGAGTGACATGGAGGTGAAGTAATGTTGTGTGGTGGATGTGGATGTGGTTAAGAAGATTAGAGAAATACACTGAGGTGGTTTGGGTATGTGGAGAGAATGGAGAATGAAACTCTGACTAAGAGGGTGTATGAACGTGAGGTGGAGGGAGGGAGAGGGAGGGGAAGGCCAAAAATGAGGTGAAGGGATGGAGCTGAGAGGTATATGAGGGAGAGGGGAGTGAGCTGGAGGGAGGGTAAGCAAATGGTGGGTGACAGAGCAACTTGGAGGCGTTTTGTCTGCAGCCACCTTTTGCGGGATTGGGGCGTCGGCCTATAGATAGACAGATAGACAGATAAAGCTCTTAGATCAGGTAATGAAAGTAATGGAAAGAGTTCAAGAAGGTATGATTAGAGAAAGATTGAATATTGATGAGATGCATTTTGGGTTTATGCCAGGCAGGGGGACCAATGATGTTCAACAGCTTCAGGAAAAATATATTGGAAAGAAACGGGAATTGTATTTTGTTTTTGTTGATTTGGAAAAGGCCTTTGACAGTCCCTAGAGAGGTGGTGAAGTGGGCAATGAGAAAGCTTGGTTTGGAAGAGTGGCTGGTTAGGGTGGTTATGGCCATGTACGTGGGTGCTCGCACCCAGGTAAGAGTGAATGGAGTTTTGAATGATGAGTTTTCTGTGAATGTTTGTGTGCATCAGGGGTCAATCATGGTACTTGAAGCCCTCTCACGTGGCTTCAGAGATGGACTCCCGTGGGAGATGTTGTATGCTGATGATTTGGTGTTGATTGAAGAGAATGCAAAGGAGGCGGAGGAAAGATTTAAGAAATGGAGAGATGGTATGGGGCACAAGGGAATAAGGGTAAATGCAGATAAAACAAAAGTAATGATATCTAGGGTTGGTGGCGATACAATCAGAGAAGAGGGAGAGTGGCCATGTGCAGTTTGCCACAAAGGTGTCGGAAGTAATTCCATCTTGTGCAGTGTTTGTGATAAATGGGTGCACAAGGGATGTAGTGGTATTAGAGGTAGACTGCGAGATAACGCTAATTTTATGTGTGAAGCATGTCAGAAGGAGCAGATGGAGACTGTTAGTCGTGAAAGGATTGAACTTGCTGGAGAGTCTCTTGCGTGTGTAGAGGAGTTTTGTTATTTGGGAGACATGTTATGTGCCGGAGGTGGTGCTGGGTGAGAAGTGGTTGGAAGAAGTTCAGAGAGCTGTTGCCTCTCCTGACATTGAGTAGACTCTCCTTACATGCTAAGGGGTCTTTGTATGGTGCATGTGTTAGGAGTGTGATGCTGTATGGTAGTGAGACCTGGGCAGTAAAGGAAGAGGATATTCGCAGGCTTAAACGTACAGAAATGACAATGATTAGGTGGACATGCAGTGCGTCCCTGCGTTCAAGGCCTGGGGGGGGGGCTGGGTTTACGATGGAAGAGTTGAGAGGTAGGATGGGACTGGATTGTACTGGTGTTGTGATGAGGAGAGGTAGGCTGAGGTGGTTTAGACATGTGGAGAGGATGGAGGATGACACTTGGGTGCAAAGGGTGAGAAGTGTTAATACTGGGGGAGGAGCTGGGAGGAGCAGACTGAGAAAGACATGGGATGTGGTCATTAAGTGTGACCTCAGGGTTAAGGGATTGAACAAGGAGGCTGTCAAAGATCGAGCCACCATTAGGTGACGGAGGGCGATGCATACAAGCATGCTGGAGCCTTCAAAAACGAAATGAAGAAAAATGAATGCAAACTACTCTGAAAATAGGAAGTTACTGTACTTCATGGGGTATAAGATGCACTTTTTTGTTTCAAAATTACCTTCAGATATCCCCATGTGTCCTGGAGGCCAGACTAGACATGTTCACTTGGCTCGATGTAGAATATACAAACGATCATCTCACTGCTTGGTCGTCATAAGTATTTTCTAGAGTATAAAGACCTTTGATTTATTGTAAAAAGTTCCATTTACTTCTGTATATACTCAGATTTTATGATTAGAAACACCCAAGTTCAAATACAGAACATTCAGAGTTTGTTTACAACTGGCCATGTGATGGTCTAGGGGTTTAGCGGTATAGCAGTTTATCAATTTAGCATCATGCATACACCCTACTCTAGCAGGCTAACATGATCACTGGTGAACTCCCTGCTACCATTCTGAAAGGCAGTCATGATCACTTCGACTGTCACCTACTCAGTAACTAGTAACGGAATCATATTGGAGATGTTGGCTAACATGGCTGTTGAGTCATAATAAATGTCTGTCGCACATGGAAATTCAGTAACCCTTGTTAGGCTGGCTTCTCTTACTGATATTTTGTTTCATTCGAGACAAGAATATCATAGAAGAAAACAGCCTTATATTACTGGTAGTGAAAAAGGTGAAAAGTTGCAACATTTATTTATTTATTTTATTTTTTTTTAATGTGTCCGACTCTGGGCAAAGGCTTCAGGACCTATTCCCAAGTCCCTGTGGTCCTCCTTGGGGCCCAGTAGTCCTCCTACATCTCCACAGGTCACCACTTCGGCACTAACACCCACCATCCATATTGAATACATGATAGGGCTGTCTCATACAGGACTGGTGTACAGGTATTAGCAGGGGTACTTTTATAACATGTCAGCGGGTCATCTGGTAGATCAGAAAAGTCTTCTTTTAAGAAATTCAGATCCTCAAACTGTTCCCTGCACCAGCCGGGATTCAAACCTGGGTCCACTGGGACTGCAGGCAACCTCTATACCAATTCTAAAATTACAGCATTTTTGCAGTTTAGAAATTTAGCAGTCTAGCGTCTAGCGTTCACCCAGTCGGAAGTTAGCTTGATCACTTGTGAACTCCCTGCTAACCTTCAGAAAGGAGACGATGATCACTTCACTTGCAATCCACTCACTAACTAGCACGGAAATCATATTGGAGATGTTGGCTAGCACGACTGCTAAGTCGTTATAACAAACATCGGTCCCATATGGAAATTCAGTAAGCCTTGTTAGGCTGGATTCCCTTACTGATATTTTAATTCGAGACAAGTGGGCTCAGTGGGTTAGAGCGCTCCGCTCTGGCCGTAGGGTCGGAGGATCGAATCCACCCAAGGGTCATTGGTAGACATCAGGAAGGGCATCCGGTCATAAAATGCTACACACTCCAATCCAAAAAGGCCGACGCATGCAAGCATGTTGTAGCCTTCAAAAACGAAACGAGACAAGAATATCATAGAAGGAAAGAGTCTTATATTACTGTTAGTGAAATATGGGAAAAACAGTTGCAATATTAAACAATACTGCCTGAAATCACAGCATTTTAGCAGTTTAGCGCCTAGCATTCATCCAGTTGGAAGTTAAGATGACAGCTAGTGAACTATCTGCTAACCTTCTGCAAAGCAATCATGATCACTTTACTTGCCATCCACTCACAAACTAGGAAGGCAATCGTTCTGGAGAGAAGTTGGCTTGCGAGACTGCCTGAAATTACAGCTACACTATGTTTTTCAGCCGTGACTAATGTACTTTAGCAGTGTTAAATCAGGGATCTGACACTTACAGTACTATGTAGGCTGGTTAGCTCATGTTTGGCAGCTTCTTCAACTAAACTGTTAGAATACAATAAACAGATAAGAAAGAAGGCTCTGCTTTGCTTACCTAACTTTTCGGCTGCAACTCATAGAAAATGGAGGTGGTGACAATTGATTTTGATAACATTTAATGAGAAGTATTGTGTGTAGGGGAGTTGGATAGTAGAATGAATGTCTCAGTACCTATCTATAATTTTATTTACCTACTTCTCTATCTGATATTTACCTTGGCATTTCCAGTGCAGAATTATGTTCTATTTGAAAATGGGCCTGCATTTCTCTTGCACTATCCTTAGAGGTGTCACTTAACATACAATGGTATAGCAACTGAGAGAGAGCAGTGTTACGAAGGCATAACAATGGATGTTTAAATGTTTTCACTATATTCGATATGTTACGAGGCATAACAATGGATGTTTAAATGTTTTCACTATATTCGATATGTTTTGAGATGAATGTTTTTAGTAAATTGTGAACAGTTAAGAATGCTTTGTTAATTTTTGATGTTGCGAGGCAAACGGCACTGACAGTGAGGGAGTGAGATTGAAAAGAGGGCGGAGACAGCTGTACGCCTTGTTCCCCCCAACCTTGACATATTGAACATCAGTTGTAAGACATTTTAATTTGCTTCTGTTTAGTGAAGATGGGGGCACTCACCATCCACTCATTCGATGTAGTGCTGCTCTCAGGTGTCTGCCCTTTCCTCTCCTCCTTCCTACTTTCCTTCCTTTCTCTTCTGTCTTTCTTTACATCATTCTTTTCTCGTCCCTCTGCCTACGGGTGACTTTACACTCCCTCTTCCATCTTTCTTTCTTCCATTCCACTAAGTGACAAGCCAAATGGTTTCCTGTACACCAGGAAACCACTTACTACGATGGGTGGTAACCATATAACCAAATTATGGTGCCTGGTGGTTTAGTGGGTAATTATGGTACTCCAGTTGGATTGAGCCAGTGAAGGTTTACATCCCAGGGGTGGTTGGAGTTTACTGCTCATGTTATACCACTCAGGGATGAGTGAGGCTGGTCACTCTCATCTTAAATGTCAGGACCAACTTGCCCAGCCCCAGGCTCCTACGCTCCTCATGAGGCAACGTAGAACTGCATGATGGACGGATGGCTACATTTATTTATATATTACTATTATTATTATTATTGTGGAGGTATTCAGAGGTTAGGGAGAGTGCACCATTAGTGATGGCAACGAAGTTGCGTTCATGAGCACGTTTGCTGAAGAGAAAAGACTCGTGTCGTATTTCATTTTTGTTTAAGGATATTTTTTTACTTTAGGAAGTGAATGCGTTGCGTGTAGGTAATGAGACATCAGGAGCAAGTTACAGTAGTCTCACATCACACTGAGTCAAGACTGAGTGTGGGAAAATAACATGACACCGGAGGTGTGGGGCACGCATCTGAATAGTACGGGGTACTTTTCGGTTAAATAAAATGCTGTAAATGTTCCTTGTAAATGAGTTCTGAAAGTCTGTTTGTGTTGTCTGTGACTGTAATATAGAGTACATGCAGGCATTTGATTTAGAGATAAAGAGTATTCTTGCAATTAATGGCCTATATATTTTTTTAAATGAATGAAAGAATGGGTTTTATTGAGTTTTGTTGTTTTAAGCTCATTTCACGAAAAATAATACTTTTCTCTATATACTCATACATATTTATTGTAATTTAATGGAGATGAACGTTAAGTCTCAAATTACTGAACAAAAGGAATCAGACAATTCGGACTTCATAAACATAATGTTAACATGGCGTACAGTAACTTTTTGTAAGGAAGGGGTTCTTTTCTTGTCTTGTATCTCTCTTTTACATAATAAAGAAACCAAAGACATATAGCCTACAGTACTGAATAGAGATTCTAAAAGGTGGATTTTATAAAGTGTTAAGATGGTGTCATGGAACAAAGTAACACTTTGAAAGGAAGGGGTTGTTTGTTTGTTTTCTTGTCTTCTACCCTTCTTTACATAATAATAGAGAAACCAAAGACAGATATACAGTACTGAATAGAGATTCTGAAAGGTGTGTATTTGAGTGAAAAATACTCATATCAAGAAACCGTTCTGTAGTCTTGGTCGTGACATACTTTTATTCTCAGGACTGCCTGTCCAGAATTAGGGTGTGTCTTTCACACTGCAGCATCTACTATGCCGCGAAATATGGTATTCTGGAAAGAGGTGCGGAAATGTTGAAATGAAAGCGGAAAGAAATGTGATGGTGTGAAGGATGTAGGTGGTAGATTATTAATCCATGCGGATGAAATAAGGACCAGATGGAAAGAAAATTTTGAGAGCCTGATGAATGGGAATAAAGAGAGCAGAGTGGCTGTAAACATTATTGATTTGGGGGTGTGCAGAGAATGAATGCACTGCCAGATGTGACACTTGCACATGTGAAGAGTGCTGTGAAGCAGATTAAAAATGGGAAAGCAGCTAGGGTTGACGAGATGTATGCAGAGATGATTATGAAGTGTAGTGGAGAGAGTGGAATGAAGTGCTAGTTGGAGATATGTAAGAAGGCAAAGATGAGTGAAACTGTGCTAGCAGAGTGGAAAAAAGCTGTGATTGCACCCCTGTACAAAAATAAAGGTGAGCGAAGTGAGTGCAAGAATTATCATGGCATAAGTTTACTGACTGTGGTAGGGAAGGTATATGGAAGAATTATTATAGAGAAAGTAAAAGAGATATCAGAAGCCCTAGTGAGTGATGAACAGGGTGGCTTTAAAAGGGGCGAAGGATGTGTGGATCAAATATATGCAGTGAGACAGATAGCAGAGAAGGCTTGTGAGAAGGACCATAAGCTGTTTATAGTATTTATGGATCTGGAAAAAGCATACGACAAAGTGGACAGAGAAGGATTATGGCTTGTGAGAAGGACCATAAGGTGTTTATGGTATTTATGGATCTGGAAAAAGCATACGACAAAGTGGACAGAGAAGGAGTATGGAAAATTTTGCACATGTACGGTGTAGATGGTAAGCTGCTAGGTGCCGTCAAGAGTTTCTATGATGGTAGAGAAGCATGTGTATGGGTTAATGGGCATCTAAGTGAATGGTTCACGATCGGTGTGGGAGTGCGACAAGGTTGTGTGATGTCCCCATGGTTGTTCAGTATATATATATGGATGGGGTGATAAGAGAAGTAAAAACATGAGTAATGGCGAGAGGGATGGCGTTGGTAATGAATGGCGATGGATGGAACATCTCAAATTTGTTGTATGCTGATGATGCAGTACTACTTGTAAATAGCAGACAAGAACTTGGTAGGCTAGTGCAGAGTTCTGCTGATGTCTGTGAGTGTTGTGCCTTGACAGTAAATGTAGAAAAGAGTAAAGTATTGGTTACTGAGCGAGAAGGTGACTCCCAGTGCGATGTTACAGTGAATGGTGAGAGACTGGAATTGGTGAGAGAAATCAAATACCTGGGTACAGTGACAGAAAAGAGAGGTAAATGTGCAAAACAAGTTGAAAGCAGAGTGACACAGGGAAGAAAAGTAGATGGTGCAACGAAGGCCTTGATAAGAAGCAGAGGCCTGAGTGCTGCAGCTGCATGAGGCTTACATGAAGGAGTGTTAGTGCCAACTCTAACATATGGATGTGAGACTATGGTGTGGCATGAAAATGAAAAATCAAGAGTAAGAGGAGTGGAGGTGGGACTGCTGAGGAATGTATGTGGAGTACAGAGGGTGGACAGGATACGAAATAATGTGATTCGTGAAAGATGTGGAGTGAGGAAGTCGGTGGACACCAGGATCGAAGAGAGTGTACTGAGAAGGTATGGTCATGTGGAGAGAATGGATAACAATAGAGTGGTGAAAAAGGTATATCTGAAAGAATTTAAAGGAGGAAGGAGGCGAGGTAGGCCAAGAAGAAGGTGGAGAGATATGATGGATGAGTGTGTGAGGAAGAGAGGCTTAGAAGTCAGTGAGGCCATGGACTCGACAAGAGACTGAGCTGGCTAGATGAATGTTGTGAGTGCATGATCAGGGATTTGGCACCCCTTTTGAATGTTGCAGTGTCCGGACTGACTCAATCGGATATGTGTATGTGAAGCTACAGAAAGTGGTGAATGATTTTGGCCTATCTGATACAGCCAGGATTCCGGGGGCTTGAATGATGAGTGAATGGAAGCGTGACCCATTGGGTTGGGAAAATTTGGGCTGTGTTGACATTGCTACTCCTCACCCTGCCCTAGGGTGGGAAAGGAGGTCCGGATGATGATGATAATGATGATGATACTAATAATAAAAAGGATGATGATGATGATGATGATGATAATAATAAAAAGGATGATGATGATGCTGATGATGATTATGCTCCTTGACTGGATTGTGGATGAACAATACAGTAAATGGATATTTCAACCTCTACTGTACAGCACGTGAAATAATAACACCCACCTAAAACAGTGTTGGACACCACTTTCATTCCATAAACGCTTCATTATATTTGCTAGCTCAGGCGTCAATTCCCCCTCATCTGCTGCACTTGCCAATGTGAAGAAATGACGAGCATCATCCTGGGAAAAATACATTAAGTATCAAATACAAAATTATACCTAAAATGATGACATCATACAGAAGTTCTGATTATTCACTTTGCTTACATTTGCACCAACCTGTCTCTGAACTTCTGCACTGATTGAAAAATTACAATTACAGTACAAAAATTCATCAATTCATCACTTAAGGCAGATGTGTTACTTCAGAAGAGACTGTTAAAGTGAGGACTACAGCAGGATCTTGCCAATAACGATTTTGACAATAAAGTTTTCAGCAATAATGGTAAGTTAGAACAGATATCCATTTTCCATAATGATGTTTGGCCCTAGTGAGAGAGGGCAGTGTTTAGAAACTCCCTGTACTGTTGTTTGCAGATGATACTGTGTTGCCCTGTACTGTTGTTTGCAGATGATACTGTGTTGCCCTGTACTGTTGTTTGCAGATGATACTGTGTTGTTGAGTGAAGACGAAGGGGAGCTGCAAGGCTTGGTAGATGAGTTTGAGAGAGTGTGTAAGAAACGGAATTTAAAGGTGAATGTAGGGAAGAGTAAAGTGATGGTCTTTGAGAGAAGTGAAGCCAGTGAATGTACAGTGAGATTGGATGGGGAGGATATGGAGAATGTGAGTGCATTTAAGTACTTGGGTAGTGTGATGAGTAAGGATGGAAGTCTGGAGGGTGAAGTGCTTGAAAGGGTGCAGCAGGGAAGGAAGGTTGCCGGTTCGTTGAAAGCAGTGATAAGAAACAGGGAGGTGAGCATGAAAGTGAAAAAGTTGTTACATGACAGTATTGTGATACCAACTCTAACATATGGAAGTGAAGCTTGGACCCTGTTGGAAGGACAGAAATCAAGAGTGAAGGCAGTGGAAATGAGTTATATGAGAGGAGCATGTTGAGTCACATGGAGAGACAGACTAACAAATGAGGAAGGGAAGGAGCATTGTGGTGTGGTTGTGGACGCGATAGGAAGCATTAGGAGAAACACGTTAAGGTGGTTTGGGAATGTGGAGAGGATGGAGAGTGAAAGACTGATGAGGAGAGTGTATGTGAGTGAGGTGGAGGGGGCAAGAGGGAGGGGGAGGCCGAGGATGAGATGGAGGGATGGAGTGAAGTACATGAGAGAGGGAAGGGGGGGGGGTTGGGAGCGGGGTAGTGAAATGGCGGGGGACAGAGCGACATGGAGGCGATTTGTTTGTGGCCACCCCATGCGGGATTGATGCGTCTGGCAATAGATAGATAGATAGACGTTTGGATTCACTCGATGAACGGTTATTTCGCGGGAAATATCCGGGCGCATCTTGAATAGCATTCTTTGGCCGCCATCTTGATCATGTTGCTCCTTCAGGTATAGATACACTTTAGTTGAAGCAGTAGAAGGACCTTACCAACTCAATTAATATTCTTCCAGTTCGTTTTCTGAATATTTCGGACTATTTTCAGGGTGGTAAATTACCTTTTCCTGATGAAAGGTTTCCCACTGTTTTTATCATTACGGTCCTTAAGCTGTACCTATGGTTGTTTGTTGACGGCATTATGGAAGAATTTTACTCAGCGTACTGAAATGTGGATTTTGTTAAGTTAGATTAGGTTAGGTTATTAGGTACAGTTAAGCTAAGGTTTAGTTAAACGCTTAAGTTAGGAGAGTGCCTTCCGTCATTACGACACAATGAAACATTGCTAAAAACAATGGGAGACATAAATTTTGCAAAAAACGTTTATTTACCACCCCAGAAATTACTAGAAAAATATAACAGACTATCATGAAGAAAAAGAACTGATTTCATAAGGTGTTTCTATTGCTTCAAATAAAGAGTACCTTTACCCTCCTTTTGCTCAAACTCACTCAAACATTCACACGGTTCCGAGACAATTCATTGTCAAGTCAATTCGCTGTCAAAATTCATTGTCAAGTCAATTCGCTGTCAAAACATGGACGATTCCCCATCAGGACAATTCACACCCTGGACGATTCCCCATCATTCTATAAATATACTTATTATTAATTAATCAATACTTTAATAACTATACAGTAATAACTATATTTCAGGGAGATCCATCAAAGTCTATGTTCAATAGCACAGGCTTTGGATATTATTCATTAGTTGCACCTTTAGTCAATATTTAACTTGTTTCTTCCTCGCTGTTGTTGCCTTTGAATAATATTCTATAGCCTATTTCACGGGAGAAAAGAAATTGTCGTTCGGCAACCCTCTTCCAAACTGTCCAATTTCGTGCATTCTTGTGAGTAGCTAAATAATATACAGTGATGTTAAAGACAGCAGCCCTCATTGAAAAACAATAGAATAAAATATATTTAGCTTTTTTAAACACAAACATAAATGTAATGCTGGAATGTGTTAGCAGTCAGCACATGATATAAACAAAAACTAAGCATACACATTTAAATTTCATGGGGCGCCTGACAGATGTCATGCGCGTAATAAAGTAGTGCCGATCTGACTTATTAAATAATAACACAGATGTCTCCCAGTATCATGCTGTTACTTAATACATTAAGAGAAGGTAGACATAACCTTTTATACTATTTTTTAATAAGTACTGAGAATGAAACAATGACATAGATGATAACTGTTATGTTCGTGCTACGGAGTTTCTCAGATGACAGATTGTAACGGAAAATGCGAGACCACCTGACTGACTCAACGATGCTCGCACATGACCACATCTATGGTAGGCCTATGCTCCTTACAACCTCGTAAATTGTAAGTAATGATGTTATAAGCTTCACCGATGCTAAATATATATCTTATTCTATTGCTTTTCAATTAATGCTGCCGTCTTTAACATCACTGTATATTATATAGCTACTCACAAGAATGCATGAAATCGGAGAGTTTGGAAGAGGGTTACCGAACGGCAATTTCTTTTCTCCCGTGAAATAAACTATAGCGTCACCCAAAGCTGTCTTCATTAATGACGGCGAATTGTCTTGTTACTGTTGTGACAGCAAATTGTCCCAAAACCGCTCACACAGAGTCACACGTGCAGCACATGTTTACCACGCTAGGTGCAGTACAGCCGTACTGTGCAGAGACGCGTGTGTTATTTTCGCCTCTATAATCAATGGTTGCAAGGGTTGGAGGTCGATAATGGCCTCTGCTGTACCAGTGGGGACTGGGGGTAGGGGTGGAGGGAATGGTCAGCCATCAGAGTACCTGGGAACTTCTAAAGCAACTGCCAAATCAGTCACACCAAACACTTCATTAACTCCTTTAAAGTGAGTTTTATATTACTCATGATGATTTAATAACTAATCTTATTATTTCAGCTAAAAAAAAGTAGCGATAAGAAGGATTCAAATCGTACAAATGGGTAAAAGTCCTGGGTTGGCAGCACCAATAAACCCTTTATACGTGTCTTTTAATGTCAAGGAAATAACGTTTTCGCTAATAACGGCGTTTTTCTGGCACCAACTAGATATCGTTAGCAAGATCCTACTGTATATTCCATCAAAAAGGATATTTTCTTAAATCCCATATTTGTTTGTGTGTGTGTGTGTGTGTGTGTGGGTATATATACAGTAATCCCTCCATTACTCGACACAATAGAGCCAGAGGCATGTTCGAGTAGTGGTCTTGTCCGAATATTGGGCCCTGAAGCTCCAGCACTGGTCATTCATGACCCTAACCTAACCTATCCTAAATCACAAAACTACCTTCCTACCTCCCTACTAGACATGTATAGCACTTATTTAGGTCCCTTTTCACATAAATAATGGACACAAAGCATGAATTCATTGAATTTTAACCAAAAAATGATGATTTAGAGGTGAGTGAGGCATAGGTGGTCAGAACTTGCCAGCATAGTATAAGTAAGTATCTGACATGGAAATCATCTTTTCTCACATTTTATGCACTAAATTATTGGATACAAAGCATCAAATACAGTAAATGATGTAAACTGCTACCAGAAAAATGGTTAGGTTAGGTTAGGTTAGGTTAGGTTATGACCGGACACGAAATCCACTGCCTTTCACCATTTTCATAGCTGGTGCACTTAAAAACCATGCATGAAAAAATTAAATTGCAAGCAGGAAATTATGATTAACATTTTTGGTAATTTTTTAAGACATTTACAGCATGATGACAACAGGTTAGACATGAAAATCTTTATGGTAATCATAGGTTAGGTTAGGATAGGTTAGGTTAGGATAGGATAGGATAGGATAGGTTAGGTTAGGTTAGGCTAGGTTAGGACCGGACATGAAATTCACTGCCTTTCACCATTTTCATAGCTTGTGCACTTAAAAACCATGCATGAAAAAATTAAATTGCAAGCAGGAAATTATGATTAACATTTAGGGTAATTTTTTAACACATTTACAGCATGATGAAAACAGGTTAGACATGAAAATCTTTATGGTAATCATAGGTTAGGTTAGGTTGGGACAGGTTAGGTTAGGTTAGGTTAGGACCGAACATGAAATTCACTGACTTTCACCATTTTCATAGCTGGTGCACTTAAAAACCATGCATGAAAAAATTAAATTGCAAGCAGGAAAATATGATTAACATTTAGGGTAATTTTTTAACACATTTACAGCATGATGAAAACAGGTTAGACATGAAAATCTTTATGGTAATCATAGGTTAGGTTAGGATAGGTTGGGAGAGGTTAGGTTAGGATAGGTTAGGAGAGGT
>JAGKTI010012807.1:0-24009 GCA_018397915.1 Birgus latro
CTCTCTCTCTCTCTCACACACACACACATAGACACACACACACACACCACTTGTACACAGAAGGAGGCAGACTTTGAGTGTGACATCCGTATTGTTTCAGAGGCCATCAAGGAATAGTAAACATTATAAACAGTAAACATTATGAACAATAAACATTATAAACAGTAAACCTTATAAACAGTAAACTTTATAAATAGTTAACTGTGACAGTCTTATGATATTATTTCTGTTAGCTGATTTTTAATAAATATTTATATGCATATTTTTCTCAAATTTTTACGATTATTTCTTCTGAAAGTAATGTGACTGTGTATCAAAGTCTTGCCAACCCCAGTAAGTAGCAAAAATTATCTTCACATTCTCAGGGAGGCCATGTAGAGAGGATGAAGGGTGAGAGACTGACAAGGAGAGTGTATGTGAGTGAGGTGGAAGGAGGGAGATGCAGGGGTAGACCAAAGATGAGTTGGAGGGATGGATGGAGTGGAGAGGTGTATGAGAGAGGAGGGTGTGAGCTGGAAGCAGGGCAGTGAAATGGCAGGGGACAGGGTGACAAGGAGGCAATTTGTTTGTGCCTACCCCTTACAGGATTAAGGTGTCTGGCAATAGATAGATAGATTCTCAGGGAGGGGGATGTGAGCTGGGAGCAGGGCAATGGGGACAAGGCAACATGGAGGTGATTTGTTTGTGGCCACCCCTTACGGGATTAAGGGGTCTGGCAATAGACAGAGAGATAGACAGATTCCCAGGGCCTACTTTATCATAGCACTTCTCAGTACATTCACATGATGGGCCAACAACACGAACTTTCACTAGTTTCTTAGTTTTCTGACTTACACACGCATCACCAGTATCTCTCCATTTTTTTAATGCTCTGTTGCCAGGCTTCTGGCCTTCTTGGTTGCTTCCTTGGTTGAATCAGGTCTTCACCATCACTCTCTGAAATGCTGAGGATCATTTTGATGTATGTAGCACTATGTTCATATTTTTATTCTGTCCACTGCAGTTATATCACTGAACACTACAAGACTGTTGATCTCATGTGCTACGTAATGTTCAACATAATGATGCAGGCAACCACCGTACACACTTCAGCAGAACCGTGTTTGGCTTGTGTTTCATTCCACACACAACAATATGCCTCACCAGCTTTTAGAAATCATAAGCCCATAGTTTTCTTTTGTAGTACTGAACACCACAATTAAGCTGCAGTGTTGCAAGAATTTGCTAGAGGTCAATGGCTATTGCAGCAACAGCAGGGTTCTTGTCAGTCTTATATGTCGTCACAAAACGACGTGAGGCCTTTGCATGTGCTGGTGCATTGTTCTTTCCAGTTGCATTTCAGTAATCTCGTCATTGTCTTGTCCTGGTTTCAACTTCTCCAGCTTCATGTGTCAGATCTGGGGGGTTTAACATCAATATTGAACTCTGCATAAAAAATCTTGGAAAACACAAACTGTGCCAGCGTTAGATGTTCTCGGTATTTTGCTCATAAATTCTGCACACAAGCCTCGTACACCGATGCAACACTCGACCCAGGTGGCAGGTACATACGTTTAGGGCTCTAAGCTTGAGAACAATGTGAGTTACAAGTGGGAAGTGACCACATGTGGGTACGTACTGCCTCTTTGGCCTTGCTGGCTGTCTTATTCTTTGGTTCATGTTTGCCCCTTTGATCAGGAGAAAGTGTACCAGTGCCAGAGGCAGCCCCTTTTGCCATCACAGTAAGCACATGCTTTTCAGACACCGCATGAATGTTCAGAAAAGCTGTCAAGCACACAACCACAGGGACATTATTCACCAAAACAGAATATTCTCTGGTTACTTTCCTTCTACTTTCATGGCCTCTAACTCTGACCCTGTTCTTATCCACATTTTTCACACAACTGTACAAGTCTTGCAAACCCCAGTAACCTCTCTTCTTTTTTTAACATTCTGTTGCCAGGCTTCCAGCTTTCTTGGTCACTTCCTCAGTTGAATCAGGTCTTCACCATCACTCTCTGAAATGCTGAGGTCCATTCTGATGTATAAATCCTCAGAAAATAACTGAAAATGAGGTGAGTTTGAAGGTGCGTCCTCCCACTCACAACAGCAGTGCGTGACTGGTGCATGGGGGAATAGTTTGCAGTGTGTGACTGGCCACCCAGGACAGGCCAAACAAAGGGGTGTGCTATGCTTCCTCTCACTGGGTATCGGTGCCTGCCTGTTCTGCCCCTGTGATGCTTGGACCATGGACTTACCAGCTGGATTTTCTGTCTATCTATTGCCAGATGCCATAATCCCGTAAGGGGTGGCCATTTGACTTTGAGTTACAGTATTTGTTTGACAGGGAGGGGCACTAACCCTCCACCAATCCACTTGTTGACACATAGGGAGCACGTATGGTTTGGTTATATGGTTACCACCCAGCATTGTAAATGGTTTCTTGGCTTACAGGAAACCATTTGGCTTGTCACTCAATGTAAAGCCACCTGTAAAGGAAAGAAAAGCAATAAGAAGCGACAGGAAAGATGGGAGAAATAGGAAGAGAGGAGGGCAGGCACAGAAAAAGAATGATAAAGGCTAAGGAAGAACTAGGCTACACTACATCAAGTGAGTGGATGATGGTGAGAAACAGGAAGAGAGGAGGGCAGGCACAGAAAAAGAATGATAAAGGCTAAGGAAGAAGTAGGCAGCACTACATCAAGAGAGTGGATGATGGTGAGAAATAGGAAGAGAGGAGGGCAGGCACAGAAAAAGAATGATAAAGGCTAAGGAAGAAGTAGGCAGCACAGCAAGTAAGTGGATGATGGTCGCCACCGCCTACCACTTTTGTGGGGGCAAAAACAAGTGATGCTAACCTTTGTGTACACCTGTCAGATGGCTGTTTTTCCTTTGACTAGTCGGACCACGTGGTAACGGACGAGATGACAAACCAGTGGCCGAGTATTAGTCAAAATGGTGGACATTGTCACTTGTGTCCCTGTGCCCCTCAACGTCTCATATCAACACAGTCCTGAAAATGACAAAAAGAAATCATCACCACCATCACTGTTGTCATCATCACCACAATCACAGTCACCATCATTATCTTTTTCATCATCACCATCACTGCTGTCATCATCATCTTCACCACAGTCACTATCACCATCATTACTGTATCTTTTTCATCATTACCATCACTGCTGTCATCATCATCTTCACCACAATCAGTCACCACCATTATCTTTGTCATCATCACCATAATCATCATCATTCTCATCATCACAATCATCATCATCCAGACCTACTTTCCAACCCTAGGATGGTGTAAGGTAGGGTGCAGTGCCAGAAATAACTCAACAGAATGACAAACCATCTAAAGGCAATCCAGCTGAATGGGCCACACACTCACTCCCTCACCATTTCAGACCCTGGAATCATGACTCCACCTCATAAACATCCACACTTAAATGTTTCATATTGTAGCATTAATATCCTGTACATCTCAGTAGTCAAGATGGAGAGATGGTTATTTTATGCTGTGATAAATAGACAAACAGACAGACAGACAAATGAGGAAGTAAAGGAGCATTGGGGTGTTGATGCAGTTGTAAATTTTAAGAGAAATACTCTGAGATGGTTTGGCTATGTGGAGAGGATGGAGAATGAAAGACTGACTAGAAGAGTTTGTGAGTGAGGTGGAGGGGAAAAGGGGGAGGGGGAGACCAAGAATGAGGAGAAGGATGGAGTGGAGAGGATGGTGAATGAGAGAGTGACTAAAGGAATGCATGTGAGTGGGGTGGAGGGGGAGACCAAGGATGATATGAAGCAGAGAGGATGGACAATGAGAGACTGACTAGAAGAATGGATGTGAGTGAGGTGGAAGGGGACACCAAGAATGAGGTGGAAGGATGGAGTGGAGAGGATAGAGAATGCGAGACTGACAGGAAGTGTGCACGTGAATGAGGTGGAGGGGGAGACCAAGGATAAGGAGGGATGGAATGAAGAGAGATATGAGAGAGGAGGGGTGTGTGTTGGAGGGAGGGCAGGGGACAGGGCAACATGGAGGCAATTTGTTTGTGGCCACCCCTTGCAGGAATAAGGTGCCCTGCAATGGAAAGATAGAGACAGATAGATAGAAAAATAGATAAAGTGGCCTGATTCATATATACCTGACAAAATATACAGCAGACTGAGTGTGGAGGTATCAGGCCATTCCCCAAAACTGTTTTCAAGAGCTCCAAGCCAGGACTGCTGCAGTGGCTGTTGCCCACCACACTGTAAAACAGAAAGACATGATAACAATGATAATAATAATAATAATAATAATAATAATTATAATAATAATAATACACTATTTACATCAAGATGCATCATAACAATCAAATATTGGACCTCAAAGCTGTGAACACTGGCCACAATGGTTTCCTATTTAATGAACCCTACGCACATCCACCCACACCAAGAGTGAGTGAAAAGTGGGTTATGTGTTATTCTACCTTTGGGATGGTCCCCACAAAGTGTGGAAACAAATGTAATGTGGTGGTATTTGGTAAATATTAATTTCCAGACAACTAAGGCAATGACAGGGTTCAATAAAGCTCTACTCTTTCTCAGAAATACAATACTAATGTAGATGTGGAAGCCAACTCCACTGAACTCATTAGTGAATTGACTGTGTGTAAGGGATTGCTGAATAGAAGACCAATTTATGCAAATGAAAACCAGATTGTCAAAAATATTCTTTCATGTGTGTGATATTTTTTTATTAATGGGTATTTCAGTGATAAGTGGTCTCTGCTCTTGGCAATCTCATAAGTTTACCAAGACATGTAGAACAGCCACGATGGTTACATTACAATTCTGAGCCCACAACTGAGTTAGGCTGGCCAGCTAGGCAGCAGACGACACTCTGAAAGTCCCCCATTAGTACAACAGCAAGAAAATGGCTAACCAAATTAAGCATTAACTTGTGTATTAGTTATATAAATACATGCTATTGCCATTATATAGATACAGATATAAAAAGATGTGCATATTAGAAAATAATATCTATCAATCACTGTAAAGGGTAATTCACCATACTTCCCATTCTATTAAACAGAACATGGTGTCTGACTTACGGTTTTACAGTGGAAAATTTTCATGAAATACATAAAACATCTCTCTTCAGCTGCTGAGTCTGGCCTTTCAGTAAACTTTATATTTAAGTAAAGTACATATGAAGGCTTTTTTTTTTTTTTTTTTTTTTATGTGTCCGACTCTGGGCATAGGCTTTACAGCCTGCTATCAAGGCCCAGCCGTCCTCCTACATACCATACACCTCTACATGTCACCACTTCGGCGCATAACACCCACCGTCCATATTGAATACATGCTAGGGCTGTCTCATACAGGACTGGTGTATTGGTATTAGCGGGGGTATTTTTACGACATGTCGGCGGGTCTTCTGGTAGATCAGTAAAGCCTGATTTAATGAAATTCAAATCCTTAAACTGTTCCCTGCCCCAGCAAGGATTCGAACCTGGGTCCCTCGAGACTGAAAGCCAACTCTCTACCGATCGAGCTACCGCCTCCCCAAAGGGACTGACGAGATCAAGCTGGCTGAATGAATTTTGTGTGGAGAAGCACATGACCAGGGATATGGCACCCCTTTTTTAAAGTGACAGCGTTTAAACTGGCTCCATCGGATAAGTGTACGTGAAGCTACAGAATGTGGTGATATTTTTTGGCCTATCAGATGGAGCCAGGATTCTGTGGGCTTGAATGATGAGTGGATGGATGTGTGTCCCATTGAACTAGGCAAACTTTGGCTGTCTGGACACTGCTACTCCTCATCCCACCCTAGGGTGGGAAAGGAGGTCCAGATAATGATGAAGATGATAATGATGAAATATGGAAGAATAAAGAAGGTAATAACATATTCCATTATTTAGCAAGTGAAAGTATTAAAATAATAGATCAAAAAATACATATAATAAAACAGGTATTGATGCTGAAGAATTAAAATGTGATGAACAGAACTAAATGCTGCATCAAAATGTGCATCACCTCAGTTGTAGATGTTATACAACTCATGAAACAAGTCTTCAAATTTCAGAGGTTTGAATGCTGGATAAATAAACGTCAAGGCCATTAACCCATGCACCTGACTGATTTTTATTCCTACTTGACCACTTCCTTACTTAATTTCAGGATGCTACCCACATGCCTATGGTGGAGAATAGGGATGGGATAATGATTATATGCAAGGTGAATTTCCCCATATACAAAACTTCCTTTGGAGGATCTGTGGAATGTACAAAGCAGTTTGCCACATTTATGTAAACAAAAATGCTGAAAATATAGCAGTGATCATAACACCAATAGACAAAAACTATAGGATGCATCTGTTAACCTAAAGCCATAAGACTGTGCAAACAAGACAGTGAAAAACTACATCTTAAAACTCTTACCTTC
The DNA here is from genome assembly GCA_018397915.1 of Birgus latro. NCBI lineage: Eukaryota > Metazoa > Arthropoda > Malacostraca > Decapoda > Coenobitidae > Birgus > Birgus latro. Next base: position 6,418 of record JAGKTI010012807.1, read on the forward strand.
TCCAGTCATATTTTCTGATAAGTCTCGTCAATGGCCATTAGGTCTGTCTGGTGAATAATTCTGCTATGTATTCTCAGGTCTTGTTACCTCTGAGGTGGAGAAAGTTAAGGCATAATGAGATTCATAACACATCATATTGTTTATAAAGGTTCCAACATGCTTGCATGAATCAGCCTTGGTCACCTAATGGCAGTTCTCCATGCTGCTCGATCTCTGACAGCCTTCCTGTTCAGTCCCTTATCCCTGAGGTCACACTATGACCTCATCCCAGGTCTCTTTCAGTCTGCCTCTCACAACCCTACCCTCGACATTCACATTTCTTACTTTTCACACCAAATTGTCATTCTCCATCTCCTCCACATGTCCTTACCATCTCAGTCTACCCCTCCTCATCACAACACCAATACACTCTAGTCCCACCCTTCCTCTCAATTCTTTAATTGTAAACTTAGCCCCCCCATGCACTGCATTAGAGGATGCACTACACATCCATCTAATAATTGTCAGTTCTGTATGTTTGAGCCAACAAATACAGCATCCTCTTCCTTTACTGTCCAGGTCTCACTACCATACAGCATTACACTTCTAACACATGCCACTTACAAAGATCCCTTGGCATGAAGGAGAGTCCTCTCGCTCCTTGAACTTCTTCCAAGCACTCCTCACTCTAGCCACAGAGCTAGCTCCTGCCCCACCTGCAGCACATAACAATGCTCCTGCCCCACCTGCAGCACATAACATGTCTCCCATAACAATAATAATTTCATTCATTCATTATCCAATCCTATGTGGCACCACAGAGGAGCGTAGGAGCCCGGGGCTACGCAAGTTGGTCCTGACATTTAAGATGAGAGTGACCAGCCTCTCTCCTCCCTGAATGGCATTACGTGAGCAATAAACCCCAACCACCCTTTGGATAATAATAATAATCTGGTCATTTTTTCTCAAAAGTGCCAGTCCTTCCATAGGGAATTTACTAGCACTCGACACACATATAGTGTACATTATTTTTACAATTACAAGGACGGTGACATCTCTCATATACAATACAAACTTATCAGTATTTAAAAATAAAGAAAAAAAAAGGAAAGTGGCAATGATTAAATCCTATAATCATCTATCACACTACCACTCACCAGATGGTAGCATTTTGAAAAAAGAAAGGCTTTTAGCTGTCTCTTAAAGGATTCAACAGAAGAGGGTTAACTTATGGACAATGGCAATCTACTATATAATCTAGGGGCTCTATACACAAAAGAACAATCGGAGACAGATGACTGGTGAATGGCTCCAGGCTCGTCAAGACACAAGGAGTCACTTTCACTGCGTAACATCACACCCAGGCGTGCCAATGGGAGTTTTTAACAATTCAGCAAGATACTTCAGTTCACCAAACTTAAGTACCTTGAATGTAATAAGACACAGTTTAAATTCAATTCTAACCTTTACTGGTCACCAATGCAACTCAATTAAGAACGGGGTAGTCGAGGTTCTCAGGGGAAGATCAAAGATAAGCCGTGCTGCCCTGTTCAACAAAGATTGAACTTTTGTTAGAACAACTGGAAGACCAATCCACAGTGAATTACAATAATCAACAAGAGACAAGACCACTGCATGGACCACTGATAAGAGGCAATGTCTATTCAGGAATTTTCTCACAGAGTACATATTTCTGATATGCAAGTTACACCCTATGACAACCTGATTAACATGTTCTTTGTAATTTAACTTTGAATTAAAATAAACGCCCAGATTTCCAACAGAACTGACTGGATGAAGCTGACACACCAAAGTTCAAAGTCACAGCATTATCAGTGTTGTCACCCCTTCTGTCTCCTGTGATGATGATCTCAGTTTTACCATCATTCAGCTTATGTTTCCTCCTAGCCATCCAAATCTTAATATCAGACAACAGAGATTCAAGCTTAGTCTTAGTATCACTGATATCTGACATCTTAATGTAGAGCTGGGTGTCGTCAGCATAAAAATGATCGGACAAAACTCTTCTGCAAACTCAAGAGACTCACTAGCAAGCAAGATCAATCTTTTCACGCCTGACAATCTCTAAGTGCTCTCCACAACACACCACACACATGAACCTTTCATTATCTGGCAGTCTACCTCTAATACAGTACCAGTACATCTCTTATGTACCCACTTCTCACAAATACTGCAGAAAATGGTGTTATTTCCCACACTCTTGTGGCAAAATACACATGGTCACCCTCCCTGCTTTGTACAGTCACCTGACCTAGATATCACCACATGTAAAGCATTTGCGCATTTGAATTCAGACTAGTACAAAATAATCTTTTAGTAAACTACAGTATTCCGTAAAAGCCAGTTTTCATAGTCACCTGTACAGTATATAAAAAATTAGAAAATCCGTGCAAGTAACACAAAGATGAGTACTGTACAGTACAGTAAAACCAAGAGATAATGAATCTTAATTTACCAAACCACCTACCATCCAGTGACACCTCTGACAGCAACTCCAATGGGTGAGGAAGTAGAAGTGAGGAGAAAAAAGGCCAAAGCTGCAGCATGTGTGACACTGTGTGCCAAGTGCATGGTAGGCTGTTGTATGGGACAGTGCTTCCATGTCTCTGAATGCTTCAGAATCAGAAAACATTGTATATACTGGCAAATATCCTGATTTAGCGAATACAAAAATATCAAATTAGTGTAACAGTGAATAAGAAGACAATGATGAGTGGCAATGCAGTGTGCTACACACAAGTGACAGTAACAGTCGGAGTGCTTCTGAGTGTACCACGCCTCCAAACACTTCAGGATATACTGTAATGTGTACATACCCAGTTTCAATATGATAGAAAATTAATAATTTGTGTAATAAAGAGTATGGAGACAATGGTGAGTGATAATTGCTGTGTACTACACACTAGCAAAAGTAAAGTGATGCTGGCTATGAGGGTTATTCTGGACTGTTATGCTGTAGTTTTACATGACCAAAGATGAGTACTTACAGAGACAGAAAACTACTTTGTAAGTGCATGACAAGTAAACAATGGTAGAAAAATAAGCAAATGAGTGACTATTTTTGATGAAGTCAAGTGCTACATTTTTTCCCTCACGTAGCAACTTGGCACGTAGTACCCGTCTAGCAACAACCTCTCATTTCTTTTCTGTCCAACTCTCTAATGCAAGATTTAACTGTTACTCTCAGTCCTTCATTTATGCAACTGGTCAACTCTGGAACTGTCTTCCTCTGTCTGTATTTCCTACTTCCTATGATCTCCAGTCTTTCAAACACAGTGTGTCTAGGCATCTCGAAATGAATGGATCTTGAATTTGGCTCTCTTTTTGTATTGTTTTTGTTTTTTCTTGGAAGGAACAGTATGTGGGCCCATGGCCTTTGGTTCCTTCTTCCTTTCATTAAGAAAAAAAAAATCAATACCTTGTAAGTGACTCTGTAGTAACAAATGATATTAAAAGCGACTCTGTAGTAACAAATGATATTAAGAGCGACTCCGTAGTAACAAATGATATTAAGTGATATGCTTAGTGAGGAAATGTTAAAATTATAATGAAAACATCATAAAAACTGATATTATGCTCATGTAGCGTGTTTAGTGTAGTGATTGTGACTGTGCTCTTGCAGGCTATGTCCATACCACAATACAGTGCAAAAAGTGTCCTTATAACTGAAAGTAACTTGTTTTTTATGTGGTATAAGGCATAGAGGTCACCTCTTAAACTCTGTCCCACAAGTGGCATGACAGCCAACTGAAATGCTGCCTTGCATCTGCCTTCGAGACCCACACTCACGAACTGCACAGAACACCTCCTATTCAACTCCCCCTCCAACCATATACCACTTACAGAACCAGTTTCTTTCCAAGGTTAGAGAAATACTGAAGTTTTTGTGACTAAAATTTAAACATGTTGGGTTAAGTATAAGTGGATTAAAACACCTTCAAAACACCCCATTTTCCTCGTATATGCTGCACCAGCAATGCAGGTTAAAAACACACTGCCCCAGCCAAATGATTATTGGCTTATTGTTGTCCCCAGTTAGCCTGTTATCATCATCACCATCATCATTTTCTGGACCTCCATTCCCACTCTAAGACATGGTAAGGAGTAGCAACGTCCAGACAGCCCAAGTTTGCAGTCCAATGGGCCACGCTTCCATTCACTCATCATTCAAGCCCCCAGAATCCTGGATCTATCTGATCTGCCAAAAACATTCACTACATTCTGTAGCTTCACATAAACATATCTGACAGAGTCAGTACAGAAAGTTTACTGCACTGTATGCTTATTTTTCTTTATTTTTTTATTTTTTTTAATGCAAGGAAGTGGAAGTGAAGCTTGGACCCTGTTGGAAGGACACAAGTTAAGAGTGAGAGCAGTGGAAATAAGTTATTTGAGAGGAGCATGTGGAGTCACATGGAGAGACAGACTAACAAATGAGGAAGTGAAGGAGCATTGTGGTGTGGTTGAGGACGTAATGGGAAGCGTTAGGAGAAACACGTTAAGGTGGTTTGGGCATGTGGAGAGGATGGAGAGTGAAAGACTGACGAGGAGAGTGTATGTGAGTGAGGTGGAGGGGGGGAGAGGGAGGGGGAGGCCGAGGATGAGATGGAAGGATGGAGTGGAGAGGTACATGAGAGAGGGGGGTGTGAGTTGGGACCGGGGTAGTGAAATGCCGGGGGACAGAGCGACATGGAGGCGATTTGTTTGTGGTCACCCCGTGCGAGATTGAGGCGTCTGGCAATAGACCGACAGATAGAAGAAGGAACCAAAGGCCATGGGCCTGCACACTGTTCCTTCCAAGAAATAACAAAAACAATATAAAAGAGAGCCAAAGTAATGTCATCAAGTGGTGGCCAACAGGTTAGCATGGGGTACAAAAGTCTATCTATCTACTGCCAGGTGCCTCAGTCAAAACTGTAGTTATTATATGTTGTACAGATTACTGCTTACCATATGATGGAACAACAGAGATGCAGTTCTGGTAAATGGGTCCTTCTTCTCCAAGTGAACAGTGTCAAGACCTATTGCTGCCACAGCCACCACGAGGGGGCCCTGGCAGCCACACCTTGTCCTGCATCTGAGGATTGAAATATAGAAATTGTTACAGATGACTCTTTACATCTACTCTCTAATATTTTGAACATAGTCAACAGCAAAACATATTAACATTATTTCACTTAGTACCACTGGTTAAGAAGAAAATGAACCTAAGCAACTTTTGTCTTTATCAATGAAAGAAAAGTTGAGGGCATTCATTGTTAAACCCTGTCACACTTATCTAAAAAAAAAAAAAAAAAAAAGTCAATACGCTGATACAAAGCAAGCAATTATATAACTGCTGCAATAAAACATAATTACAGGTGAAAAGCAAGATACGGTATAACCTTGAAGCAAACAGGAAAATAATACAGATAAAAGAAAACACCAGCCTTTGCAAGACAGCACCCCATGACCACAATGAAAGCAAGACACCGTACACAAACACCTGTATGCACCAAGAAAATGAGATATCTGTTTTTATCAGCTTATACACAATTTTAATTTTGCTAATTTCAGCAAGCTAAAAACCTCAACACGATTATGCAATACAGAATTTTAATGGCTAAAATAAATGGGACAAACAAATCTATCCTAGAAAGTCATAGGATGACTTAAACACCCCTCACCCTATCATCATCACTTCCAACCAAGTTTCCCATCACAAATGGGATGAGTATCATCCAAAAATAGGAAAGAGGAAGCAAACAATAGAACTAATACACAGAGCATCCAGTGAAATGGGCAGCACAATCTTTTACACACATTTCAAGCCTTCAAAACCTTGGCTCAGCTTTACAGGCACAAAACTATCCATATAAACTTCATTTGTCATCATCATCATCATCTGGACCTCCTTTCCCATCGTAGAGCAGGGTGAGGAGTAGCAATGTCCAGACAGCCCAAATTTGCCCACTCCAATGGGCCATGCTTCCATTCACTCATCATTCGAGCCCCCGGAATCCTGGCTCTATCTGGTACGCCAAAAACATTCACCACGTTCTGTAGCTTCACATAAACGTACCAAATAGAGTCAATCCAGACACTGCCACATTAAAAAGGGGTGCCAAATCCCTGAACATGCACTTCTTACAATATTCATCAAATCAGCTCCACCTCTTGTCAGTTCCCTAGCCTCACTGACTTTCAAACCTCTCTTCCTCACACACTCATCCACCATATCCCTCCACCTTCTCCTTGACCTACCTCGCCTCCTCGGTCCTTCAAATTCACTCAGATATACCTTTTTCACTACTCTATTGTTATCCATTCTCTCCACATGACCATACCATCTCAGTACAATCTCTTCGATTCTGGTGTCCACAGACTTCCTCACTGCACATCATTCACAAATCACATTATTTTGTATCCTATCCACCCTCTGTACTCCACACACATTCCTCAGCAGTCCCATCTCCACTGCTCTCACTCTTGACTTTTAATTTTCAGGCCACACCACAGTCTCACATCCATACATTAAAGTACAGTACTTTTCCTATTTACATGCAATTGTGTGTGCACTTGTGACACAAGGTATTCCCATGAACTCCCTTGCTAAAAACAAAATGTACCATAGCTGTTATATGCATCTCCTTCCACATTTTCTCCTCCTGTCTTAATCATATATCACTTCCTTAACTTCCACACCTCATTTTCTCACCTGTTCCTTCACCATATCCAGCCATCATCTTGGCCTTCCCTACCTCCTTCCACCTCTTCCCATCAAGTGCACAAAACAAATTCTAGTCATACCAATACTCTAGACATACCAATACTCTCAGTGAAAGGTAAGACTTTTGAAATAAGACTTTTCCTATACAATTCTGATACAGTACTGTAATTTGTAGTAACACACCCACAAAGCTGCAATCACTGCAGAGAAGTTGTATATATAAATGTATATTTTATATACAGTAAAACCTCTTGAAGTCGGAATAACAGGGGCTGAGGCCATTCTGACTTCACTGAAATTCCAGCTTGTGGAAAGTGTGAGGCCTCCTGACTAACTAGAAAAAAAAAATCCTGAGGGTGTAATCCAAGCGTAAGGAGGGAGAGCCTTTTGGTAAGATATAGTGGTGTTACAAGGACACTTGATCACTTCTGTGCAACATTTTCTAACCACAGTTACAATTGCACTACCTTACACTTAATATTTAGGCCTTAACAACACTATTACACTTTATAATTATACAGGCCTTAACCACTGTAAAGCACAATTGAATGCAAAATTAATCACTATCAGAGTCACTGCAGGCAACTCTGAGTAAACATGATGCAATCGTGGAGGAAGCTGGGATATACCAAGCACCCATACTCTTTTCTAGCACAAAGGCAGAAAGACAATATGATAAATCTACATCTTATACATAACACTTCAGGACTAACATCATATTCTAGAATTACTCTTGTTACACCTCAGGAATATGGATGGAAAGAGAATTTTAGGCCAGGTTAGAGTAGTAGACTGCTTCATCATGGTCAATGGCTCAGCGAACATTTCAGCCCCTTGATGCCTGGACTCCAGAGGTCTGACTGGTGAGAATGGCAGTGTGGCTCATTCAACCGGGTGAACACTAATATCTCATTCTATCAAGTTTTTTTCTGACTCTCTGGACCCTACCTTGGGGTGAAAAAGGTGTGGATGATCCAGTAAAACATTAGCCACATATTCTTGCTCCTATAGCCAATTTTCTAACACAACTAACACAAAGATGTGGTTGCATGGACTTAACAAGCCTTAACCAGGTGTTGAGTCCTTTGTTACCATACTCATATTACTCTAACTTGGTCTAAATTTTGCCATCCCTCCATATTAAATGGTGAATTGTAATACAATACCAGACAAATATCAAAATATCAGGCTGGTCATGAAGTGCTATGGGATGAATGTAGAGCCAAACCACTGTCCTTCTACCAATAAGCTGTGTGAAATAACCCACAAAAGAAAATCACGGACCGAGTTACTGTAACAGACCTATAGTCAAAATAACCCTCCCAATCTGACTACACTTGGCCATCAACTAACTGAAAAGGAGCTAGGGATCTTTACAAAGTTGTTGCATGGAATCTTGAGCCCTAAGTAATGAATGTTTCTCCTTGGTTACTAGTTAAAATTACCCACTTGATCTTAATACACCTGTACATAAATTAACTGAAAAGGGACAAGGGATCAATGTTAGATAAGACTTTCTATGCCAAATGATTTTTAGAATTTAATTTGTATCATCGTATCAGAGGTACCAACATCCAACCCGTAATTTACCAGCTCTAGACACACACAGCCTCACAAACAAAGTATTCAACACAAACATGCACAATAACACATGGAGATGGCTGGCAAGCTGCTTAGCGGGGAGATGTGCATGTGTAACTTTTGCTGGTCAGTCCTCGAACATCAGAAACTTCACAAATGGTGTCCCCCAAGGATCTGTCTTGTCTCCTACACTCTTAAACCTATACATGCATGACATACCCACACCTCACACACAACAAATACACATAGCTTCCTTTGCAGATGACATAACACTTACATGCACACACCAAAATGCAAACACAGCCACACAAATCCTCCAACCTTACCTCAACACACTACATGAATGGTTCACCACAAACAGACTCAAAATAGCCCCAGCCAAATCTACAATGACCCTTCTCACAGGCTGGACAGCGGAATGCAGTCACATTCCACACCTCACCATGGACAACACTCTCCTACCACACACACACACACACACACAAAACCCTTGGTGTAACATACAATACATCGGTGTCATTTAAACAACACATCACTAACATCAAAAATAAATTAACACCTAGACTCAATGCCTTGAAGTCACTAGCCCATACAACATTTGGACACAACAAAGAAACCACCACCACAGTATACAAACAATATATACGTTCAGTGATGAATTATGCAAGCCCTGCTTGGGCTCCTAACCTCACTAAAACACACTACAACACCCTACAGATCATACAAAACAAGGCCTTAAAAATAATCACAGGCCACACAGCTACTACACCCACAGACCACCTACACCAAGAAACCAAAGTCCTCAAAGTCAAGGATTATCTAGACATGAGAGGCACCCAAACTCTTGCTGCAGCCTCCACAAACCCACAACATCCACTACACTACATGGCAGCACATCCACACACACCAAGGAACATCAAAACAACACCCAGCACACGCTATCATACACAAATACTATCATCTCTTCACCCCTAACCGCCTCAGACCAGCTTCCAGAAGCATATTCATACTCAAATCACTCGCCGTTCCATACAGTCACTCAAAGACAACACACAGCTGCATGCACGACCTCCTGATATCCATCCTTCTGAATCCCATCTCCCCCGTGAGGACAGGGTCCACCTGGGCAGGCTGAGATGTGGGCATCATCCAGCCCTTTTGAATTATCAGAAGAGGCTGAATGACTCCGTTGCTGATGCCTGTCCAGGATGTAACACAGCACCCCATACTATTAAGCACATCATTGAAGACTGCATTGCACACAATCACCTACGCCAACAACACAACATACATTCCTTGAGAGCTCTGTGGGAAAGCCCAGTCTCTGTCATGGCCTTCCTTAGGGACTCGGGGCTGTTTGGCCAGACTGCCTAGGGAACAACTACTACTACCATTACTCCAGCCTCAAACCCTAGTCACACTGGCCCCCTTTTCCTGACAGAAATCCACTCATTACAGCCGTTACAGTAATACTTTGATATATGATACCCCTAGATGTGATACCCCGGCTTAACGATGGGGGTAGAAATATCACCGTACCCCCCCTAACGATGACCAATGCCTGGTTTAATGATGGGTTTTTATTTTTTTTTTTTACTGATTTTGATGATATTTTAGACTAAAATTGTGCATTTAGGTTGATTTATAAACTGTTTTTAGACTACAATTAATGTGTTTTAGCCACAGGTGGGGTGAACATTGTATTTTGCGGTACAGTTTACTAAGCCTGATTTTTTCCAGACATATTTGACGATTTTCAGATTTTATTTGTCGGTTTTAGTGAGTTATTTACAGGTGTTAGGCTTAGGTTAGCTTCCTTGACAGCTATTAGGCCATTTAGATTGCTTTAAACTTATTTTTGGGATCATTTGGGTGGGTTTGGGCTTGGTTTGGGGGGAAACCCGTGGCTGGTAAATGCTCCACAACACTTTACAAGTTAAAAGTACCCCAATATACAATACTCTGCCTAAAGATGGGGTTTTACCTAACCAATTACATCAAACCGGGGTATGCCTGTATTATTACTTGGTTTTAACTAACCTGATTATTATTATTACTAACTAAACCTGGCCTAACCTAACTTAACCATCCATCTATCCATCATCCAATCCCATGTTGCCCCAAGAGGAGCGTAGAAGCCCGCCGCTTGGCAACTTGGCCCTGACATTTAAGATGAGAGTCAAGCCTAATAAAATAATAGCCTCATTTATGGGTGGGAGGCCGCAATGACTAGGCCTAGTAAAACTTGGGGCCGGAGCGACTAAGGCCAGAAGAGCTATGGACCAGAGTGACTTGCTTTCGTTTGATCCAACATTACATCTCTTATGCATTCATTTATCACAAACACTGATCAAGATGGCATTACTTCCCACACTCTTGCAGCAAACTACTGTACACATGGGCACACTTCCTCTGCTTTGATAATACTGCACCAGCACTAGATATCACCACTTTGGTTTGTTAAAGTTATTATGCATATCTAACCCCTCTAGAAAGGCCTCTCAAGATATATAAAGCCATATGGAAGCAGCATGCACAAAAAAATAAGAGATACAGTTATGGCATACTGACCAAATTAGTATCCAGTTAATTGCCCCCTCCAGTGATAGTGTACCACAGACAGCAAACTGATGGTTGTGGTTGCTCTAGTAGTGACTCGGATAGTTCTGGTAGCTGTGGTGGTGGTAGTCCTGTACAGCTAAATGTCTTGATGCTAGAAAGGGTGCCCACAAATTACTTCACCTCCATGACATGCAGTTTTTCTTGCCAAATTTCCACATACACACCCCTAAAATCCACACATACACCCCAAACTCTACACACACCCCACTCCAAGGTCCACACACAGCTCTGTTACCCTATTTTTTATAAATTATTACAATTATCTGAGTAAGCTTTATACTCAGGAATGTTTAAAATACACATTAAAAGAAAAATCATCATTGAAGAAATTAATGGGACGATAAATGGGAAAAAAAAAAAAAAAAAAAATCTTACCATAAACCTAATCATCCTTCACCAGCCACAGCTCAAGCCAGACTGATCAGTGACCAAAAGCTGGCAAATTCCATCAACCCCCCAATTCTTTCCCTCCACATGTTTCCTTCCCCCTCCATCCCCCCCCTAGTTTCCACCCCCCTCCACCCCTCCCTTCACATCCCTCTTCCTCCTTCCTTTCTCTCCTCCAGCCCCCTCTCTCTCCTTTCTTCCTTTCCCTCCTTTTCTTTCCTTCCTTTCCCCTCCTTGTTTTTCCACCTCATGCCAATCTTCTTCCCTCCACCTCTTGCTCTTCCCTGAAAAGCAGCTTCCTTCATCCCCTCACCCTCCTCTCTCCCCCCCATTACCCCTCCTTCCTTCCCCTTTATGTTCTCCCTCTCTTCCATCCCCCTTCCCTCCCCTCCACCCCCTCCTGCCTCTCCCTCCCTTCCACCTCCTCCCTCCCCTCTCTATCCTTTCTGCTACCCTTTGTATGCACACAATTGCTACATACAACAAGGAGGGGATTAGAAGCAATAGGAAAAAGGGTTTATTATATACAGTTGTAGCTACTGTCTGTTCAGCCACTGAGGTACATTTTATCATTTACCTGATCAAATACTTGTGTGGGATGCAAGCTGAAGTAACCCTTTTGTTGCAATGAGGATGGATTTGAAGGGTGAACATATAACTGGGCAGCAGAGCCAACTAGTATAATTATGAGAGGGACATGTAAGTTGGGGGGGAGGGAAGCAAAATGGCTGGGGACAGGGCAACATGGAGGCAATTTGTTTGTGGCCACCTCTTATGGGATTAAGGCATCTGGATATAGATAGGCAGATAGACAGAGCCAACTGGTTATATATCAGTGCCCTAACAGGAAGGTGTGCCTCTTTAGCACAAGACACAGTAGGCATAATAAATAACAAAGGAAGAGGTGATACAAAGCCTCTGAAGTTTATGGGAATAAGGGCTAAAATCCACAGCCTCACTCCCACAATATATCCATGACTGATGACACTGGAGCTGTATTGATCTTGGTGGGATTCTGCTGGGAGCCGGTGACATCCAGGAAGGAGCCGTCTGCTGAGATGCATGGAAAGTCACCCATCAAGGATCTTCTCTCACTGTTGTCAGGAATGGTGACGTGAGGTGGTTATGACAAGATACTACTGTGGGAGGAACCGCCGGGAGTGCTTGGTGACGGGAACATCTGGCGCGGACCCATTAGACTGCTCAGGTTCTGTTGGGAATGGCACAAAGTTAGGGAATTATATCACCAACATTTCATCCAAATTTCCCATACAGGGTGTTGCATGAAATGTGTGACAAACTTCAGCAAGCTGTTGAGTTAAGAATTGCTGCATCAACATGGGTTCATTTCTTATCCATTGTGCTCAGGTTCTGTTGGGAATGGCAGCAGATTAGAGACTGGTATCAGCAAAATTTTATCCACCACCACCTCCACCAGGATTATCATCATCATCCTGTCTCTTTTTCCCCACCTGCAAGTGGGGTTAGGTGGGGTCCAGATGGCAAGGAAGAGGAAATAACAAGAAAGTGATGGATGTAATCATTTTATCCAACCTTACTATATTTTAAAAATTCAATGCAGCTTTATAATGAACCATGAGTAACTTAGTAAACAGTTAAGTCATCAGCAATTTAACAATGAAACCACCAAGACATGGAGTACTTGGAGAATACAATACCAAAACCCTTCAACCACCAAGCCCCTGCCCTGTGACTGATTATTCTAAATACTTCATCCCTTTATAACCCTCAACTCCTCCACCAAGTTTAGTCCAATTCAGAGCAAGCATGAGTCACTAAACTGAACAGGTACAGCAATGACTTTTGTTGTTATGCTGCCAAGATCATTAATCACTCAATCAACTTAATAGGATAAAATATAAAACAGACACCACAACACTGAAAGAGTTAAAGTTCAAATCCATGGTGGGTCCATGGAAAGTTATGGCATCTTCCAAGAGGTGCAGCTTCTCGGTGGGACAATCTTCCATCTGGATTGATGTCACAACCATTCTGCCTTGACCACGTAAGCCTTCCGAGGAGATTCAGGTGGTTCTCTGTGATGGACTGGTCTTCTATTGCCTGAAAAATATAATTAAAGTTACCTACATCTTCTTTCACATCATCATCATCATCATCCTAACCCAAATCTACTTTTATTTCAAAGAAGTGGATGGGATGCATAAAATGGAAACTGAGAACAAAAAATATTCCATTATCTTATGAAGAGGTTGGTAAAAGCTTGAAAATGGAAGAAATAATAAATGGAAAAATCATAAATACACATCAAAGCATCATCATACAAGAATATAGAATAATGCACGATAAATATCGTTCAAAGAAAACAAATTATCATGCAACAGCTAATGCCATCCAGAACAGATTATGCACAGATTAAGTTACTGCCCAGAGGAGGATGGAAAGAAGGAAGCCAGAGAGAAAGAACAACAGAAGGAAAAAAGAAAAGGGTATGGAATGTATGTTTATCTGTCAGTCAGTCTATCTGTATACCAGATATAAATGAGAGGAGCTTGTAATCAGTCTATCTGTATACCAGATATAAATGAGAGGAGCTTGTAATCAATGAACTTACCACATGTGTTGCATTTTGGTCATCCAGAGCTGTAACAACACCATCACTCTGGCACATCAAGTCTTTCATCTGACACTCGTCCTCCTCAGAAGAACCCACCAGCATGATTCACAGGTTTTGGAACACCTTTAGTTTGTACTTTGGCTGTAAAACAAAGATGGTGGGTTAAATGTCACTTGTGAGGATATTCTGAGTTTTGTTTACCCTCTTTAGTGCCATAACATGGGGGTATTTTCATATATGCTACAAAGCCTCCTATGCCACCTTGAATTCTGGCCTACAACTCACACATTTATCCCCTACCTTTCCTGACTCCCATCACTGCCATTGCATCTATATCCCAGGGCCACAAAAATACCATGGTCTTATAATCATAAAGACAATAATAATCCCTCCATCCACCATCCAATTGCCCCAAGAGGAGCATAGAAGCCTAGGGATAGGCAAGTTGGTCTTGACATTTAAGATGAGAGAGACCAGCCTCACTCATCCCTGAGTGGCATTATGTGAGCAATAAACTCCAACCACCCCTTGGATATAAACCAACACAGGTTCAATCTGATTGGAGCGCCGTAATTACCCACTAAACCACCAGGATTCGGTATCTTAATAAAACATTTAATATCATGATGACACAAAACAGCTGCCGCCTACACTACATGAAAACAATGCCTCCAATATTATATTCAGCACTAACTACATAAGGATATTATTTCCGCAGTAAAAGCATCAGTATTCCCACGTCTTATGGTGAATATTAGATTTCACTCCTCCAATTTAAAAAGTCTTCCCTAGCCCAAATAATCTTAAAACAGCAGGAAGAGAATAAAAATCACCACACAGGAGAGGTTCACTGAATTATCATATACAGGATACTCTGACATTTTTCTGAACTCAGGAGATTACTCTGTGGGTAATTTTGAGTAAAAAATGCTGTATCAAGATGGGATCCATTCTCAGCCATTACAGGGCCACAGTTACCAATGGCCTTATGAGCTACTTATGAGGACCATTTTCAATCATCAGGTCATCAGTAGCTGAAGCTCTGTAATGGATGAGAACTGGGCCAGGTGACATAGCATTTTTTACTACATTTTACCCGTGGAATAATCTTCCTTAAGTTTTTGAAATATCTTGCAGGACACCCTGTATATCTTAACAAAATGCCTGATATACCAGATATTACATTAAACACCAAGGGATGCTTTACAGATAAATAGACTACAATTTGTTCATCTTAACTTGGGAGAGATTTTCATCACTTTTCAGTTTATTTCCTGTAGTTCAGTGACAACAATTCTAAAGCTATATACCCCTTCCACAGCAAATTTTCAGGACTACCACCATATTCCTTTGTTAATCTACCGCTATCACTCAACACTCAAGACAGAGAGATGGCAATTTTAGGCTGTTACACTGTACAGAATATAGCATGATATTCCACTGTTAATCTTGTTACATCACATCAGTCAGTATGGGGAGATGATAATTTCATATCAAAGTAAAGTAGAGTGGTATAGATGCCAGACAGGTAGCACATTCACTATACAGTGCACCATGTTGTATGTGTGTGACCCAGTTCCATCACATGAAAAAACAAGCTGGCTATAGAGTACTCACCATACAGTGTGCCAAGTGCGTGGTCCTGTGGAGGAACTCTGGTGCCACAGGTCCACGTTGTTGTGTTCCCAGTAAGATGGATGGAACCCACACACATCCTGACCCTCATAGTCACAGAGCAGTGACCCTCCCACCACACCTGACACAGAAAAACCATAATACTGAAATATCATCATCATCATCCATCCATCCATCCATTATCCAATCCTATGTCGCCCCACATAGGAGCATAGAAGCCCAAGGCTAGGCAAGTTGGTCCTGACATTTAAGATGAGTGTGACCAGCCTCACTCATCCCTAAGTAGCATTACATGATCAATAAACCCCACCCACCCCTTGTATATAAACCAACACAGGCTCAATCCGATCGGAGCGCCGTAATTACCCACTAAACCACCGGGCGCCAAAATTTGGTTATATGGTTACCACCCAGCGTAGTAAATGGTTTCCTGGTGTACAGGAACCCATTTGGCTTGTCACTCAGTGTAGAGTCACCCACAGGCAGAAGGACGAGGCAAGAATGAAGGAAAGAAATACGGAAGAGGATTGAAGGAAAGGAGGATAGAGGAGAGGAAAGGGCAGACACCCGCGAGCAGCACTACATCGAGTGAGTGGATGGTGAGTGCCCCCACCTACCACATCATCATCATCATTACTATTATCTGCCTATCTATCTATTGCCAGACGCCTCAATCCTGCACGGGGTGGCCACAAACAAATCGCCTCCATGTCGCTCTGTCCCCCGCCATTTCACTGCCCTGCTGCCAGCTCACACCTCTCTCTCTCATATACCCCTCCACCTCCACCTCATCCTCCCCCTCCCTCTCCCCCCCTCCACCTCACTCACATACACTCTCATCAGTCTCACACTCTCCATCTTCTCCACATGTCCAAACCACCTTAATGTGTTTCTCCTAACACTTCCTATCACAACCTTTACCATTGATGAAGGACACCCCCCTCCCCACTCCACAGCTACACCCCACCCCACTCCACAGCTACAATACCCCTCCCCCCACTCCACAGCTACAACCCCCACCCCACTCCACAGCTACAACACCCTCCCCACTCCACAGCTCGGCCAACACTGAACACGTCATCAAATCCGCTTGGTTTCCCGGACGCCCCACTCACCTCTCTCTTCATAAATTCACGCCTAACCCCTAACTGGCAGCTCAAACAGACTTTATAAGAGAAAACGGGAGGTCGACGCCGGGATTATTTATTCATTTTATTATATTTTTATCAGTTTAAGAAAGGCCTCTTGTTATGAAGGGGTTAATTAATGGTTTTTTTTTTTTAATGCAAGGAAGAAGGAACCAAAGGCCACAGGCCTGCATACTGTTCCTTCCAAGAAAAAGTAAAAACAATACAAAAGAGAGCCAAATTCAAGATCCATTCATTTCGAGATGCCTGGACACACTGCGTTTGAAAGATTGATCATAGGAAGTAGGGAATACAGACAGAGGGAGACAGTTCCAGAGTTGACCGGTTGCATAAATGAAGGACTGGGAGTAACGGTTAACTCTTGCATTAGAGAGTTGGACAGAAAAGGGATGAGAGTTTGTTGCTAGACGGGTACTACGTGCCCGTCGTAGAGGTGGAGGGATGCAAGCAGACAGTTCAGAGGAACAGTGACCATTGAAGTAGCGATAGAAGAGAGATAAAGATGCAACACCTAATCTCTTGGAAGCAGATTTCACAAGAGATGTAATATGTTCTTTCCAAGACAAATCCTGAGAGAATGAAACCCCAAGCATGTTCAAGGATGATGCAGGACATAACTGTTCATTATTAAACATTAGTGGGTAATCCTGAGGAAGATTTTGTCGGGTTGATAAGTGTAAGAACTGAGTTTTTGATGCATTAAAAATAACAAGATTATTTTTACCCCAATCAGAGATACGAGCCAAGTCAGACATTAGGTGTGCCATAGCCTCATCCCTTTTTTGTTGAAGTAACTGCTGAGATGGACGTTGCAGGAACCGAATGGAAAGGTGAAGGGTGGAATCATCAGCATATGAGTGGATAGGGTTAGATGTACAGCTTAGAAGGTCATTGATGAATAAAAGGAAGAGAGT
>JAGKTI010012808.1:0-24008 GCA_018397915.1 Birgus latro
CTGGGCATAGGCTTCACAGCCTGCTATCAAGGCCCAGCAGTCCTCCTGTATATCATACACCTCTGCATGTCACCACTTCGGTGCCAACACCCACCATCCTTATTGAATACAGGCTAGGGCTGTCTCATACAGGACTGGTGTATTGGTATTAGCGAGGGTATTTTTACGAGATGTCGGCAGGTCTTCCGGTAGATCAGTAAGGCCTGATTTAATGAAATTCAAATCCTTAAACTGTTCCCTGCCCCAGCGGGGATTTGAACCTGGGTCAGTCGGGATGGCAGGCCACCTCTCTACCGATTGCGCCACCGCCTGTACTTAGAGCAGTATTAAGGTAGGATGATTTTTGTTTTTCAATTTTTTTTTCTTTGAATGCTTTTCTTGGTGATGAAAATTTGGATAATCCTGTATATGTTTTGATGTCAAAACATGCCAGAATGACCATAAGACTGCCAAAATAAGGAGAGGTATTGTATATGCTGTGATGTTTAGGTAGGATGTTTTTTGGTTTTAATTTTTTTTTTATGGTTTTCTTGGTGTTGAAAATTATTTTGGATAATCCTATGTATGCTTTGATGTCAAAATATGGCTGAATAACCGGAAAACGCTGCCAAAATAAGGAGGGATACTGTACATACAGTAGTATATAGGTAGGGTGCTTTTTGGTTTTCAATGGTTTTCTTGGTGTTTACCATTACTTTGGATATTCTTATGTGTGTTTTAATGCCTGAATGCCTGAATGACCAGAAAACACTGTCAAATTAAGCATATATAGGTACTGTACAAATAGGTTAGGTACATGTTGGAGGTGCATATACGTACGGTCTGGGCATGGTAGGGGAATAGTGTTCATTATCCTGATGGTGTCACTACCCAGACATGCCTTTCGCTCTATTATGTCTGAATGAATGAGGGATTACGGTACTGTTCCTGTTAACTTTAGCACATTTTTGCTCTGAATCCTGATTTTTTTTTTTTAAATAGTAAAATCGGACACAATTTTTTTGACTGGATTTCATATTGGCCTAATCAGGTGTGCATGAACCTATATGGTGGGGAAAAAAAAATTCTTATTAAATGTGCCCATTTGGTATATAACTAATGATTTGGTATTTCGTCACACCACCCCAAGAAAAAGAAAAATATAACAGACTATCAGGTAGAACTGACTCAGTAAGGTGCTACCACTGCTTAAAGTAAAGCATATGTTTACTTGTTAGTTTATAAAAAATAATAAATGATCCTGTCACCATTTCATTCCAATATAAAACCTGGAAATAACTGCATGACTGTCATCATATATTAATTATAAATGTTATTTCCACTGAATCAGGGTGTCATAAATGAATTACTAATTCTTTACCAAACAGGCATGGCCTTTCCACATTTTCTACTGAAATGAGTCTTTCACAGGTTACTTGTTATTATTCCTGGATTACCACAGCTACTGGGGATTTTTATAAAATTACCACTGAAAGCTATAAATGAAGATTTAGAATGTACAGATGTTCTGCCAACGCCTGCCAGCAGCTGGCCAGTGGCCATATTCAACATTCCTAACACGCATTTTTAATTTGAAAGCTGGTTGTCAAATGCAAGAGAGGTTAGGTTGGAATAGGTTTGATTAAATCATTAAATTACCCACAGCTTTGACACTAGATACACTGCCATGTCCGGTCAGAGCGATGGTTGGCATATAACGTGACCAGTCAGAGAGACAGCCGGCAAACACTGGAATGGGTGTCTTGGCCACTTCCTTAAATACCTCAAAAGAGGTATACTTTGTCTTTTTCCAAACACTTCTTGAAGTCACAATGGAAAAGTTGACTATGTTGTGTTTGTACCAAACTTCACTTACTTTGTGACTGTGAGTTTGTTATAATCTAGGTGGAATTGCCTACCCTAACCCAGTCAGGCAGGAATTACCAGTGTTCATGGCTCAGTCCCCTACTTTTCAGTGTGCTAATGTATGACCTCTCTCATCCTCTTGGAGTATCCATCTTAGTCATTGCAGATGATGTCTCCATCCTCTGCAGTGCTGCCTCATTGTGGGAGGCCCAACATCGCAACCAACAGGCCATGGACGCTTTTGTCACCTGGGCTGCAGACTGGGGACTAACAGTCAATGAACATAAGAGTGCTCTTATGTGCTCTGGCCATCGGAGGCCCCCCTCCATGCTGATAATACAGCTTGCCGGAAAGCCTCTCACCCTTCAGACCCAGAACAAGTTTCTGGGCCTCCACTTGTATAGTGCCTGTCTTGCCTGGGCCCCCCCAACATTGACCATCTTTGGTCAGCATGCCTTAGGTGCCTGGATATCATGAAGTGTCACAGGAGTTTGCTGGTGGGGTGACTAAAACACTCTCCTCTGCCTGCAGGCTATCTGGCCTTCATCCGCAGCAAAGTCTCGTATGGTACCACCTTTTACGAACTGGCTGCCCAGACCCACCTAAAAAAGTTGGATGTTGTCCAGAACACGGCACTTCGCATTGCCCTAGGTGCCTTCCAGTCCACCCCAATTGTTTCGCTTCATGTGGAGTCTGGGGTGAGGTCCCTCTCCATCTACCGCATAGAAGTGGCCTGTCTACTGCTCCACCGCATTTCAGCCCTTCCCCCCACTTACCTGGTCTCCTCCCTCTAGTGCCTCCCCACAGTCCTTCGTCAGCCCCCAGCTTGGCCATGAGTGAGGTTACCATACGTTATCCGAAGCATCCATGCCTGCCACACCCGGTCTCTTCATCGGCCCAGGCCTGTCCCAGTGGCCCCTCTCTCCCCTTGGATGGATTTGTCTCCATATGTCTCCCCCTGTCTCCAGGTACAGTTCTTGGAGTCGACACATGCAGTCTTGGCACAGCAGTTCTTTCATAGCATGGACTCATCTGTTTATAAGGACTCCCTTAGAATTTACACAGATGGGTCCCACTCCCCTCCATCTTCCTTTGCCTTAGTGGCCTACTTTGAAGATCTTTCCATATTCCAAACTTGGTAATTCAGTGGGCGGTATGATGTCCTAACTGCAGAAATCAGCCATCCTCCAGGCCCATGAGTTTGTCCAAACCTTCCCCCAGCCCCAGCTGGTGGTTTTACATACCAACTCGCAGTCCTCAATTACCCTCCTCCTCTCAGATCGTCCTCTGACTCATGTTAGTATTGTCCATGCTATTATGGAGCACCTCCTTCTCCTTGTTACTCCTCCCTGGCACTTCTGCCTTCAGTGGATTCCCTCGCATGTAGGCATCCATGGCAATGAAACTGCAGACGCAGCAGCAAAGTGGGCACTGACCTCCAATACAGTGGTCTATGTGACACCACACAGCGCTGCATTCCCTAACCTCGCACGCAGTGCCTGCATATCATATTGGAATGCAAACCTTGCAACCAACGTACCTGCCTCCCGCCTGAGGTGTTTTCGCTCTGACTCCTCTGAACACCCTAAGGCTCACCATCCCTGTAGGGACAATGTAGCCATCAACAAGTTACAGTTGGGCCACACAGGCCTCGCAAGTCACCTGTACCGTTTGGGTATGACAGAGCACCCTTGGTGTCAATGGTGTCCTTGGGTTGAAGAAACCATAGAACACTTCATGTTATGATGTCCTAGGTTCCACTCCCTTCTCACACTTTTGCAAGATTGTCTGGCATCTCAGGGAGTTTTCAGCTTCTTTCTCCACACCCTCCTGGGAGGAGGCACTGGGGACCCTTGGTTACGACAACAAGTCATGTGATACACATCTGACTTTATCCAAAAATCTAGGCAGCTCTCCCATATATAACGTGAGGCCCTAAGCAGTTTGCATTGGAAGGGCATTGGGCCATTCTTTTGGCCGCGACCCTTAAACCCATAAGAAGATGCAGGTGGGGTTCTATTATCGTTTCAACCCCTAACAGAATTCATTATTTTTCTGTTTGGCAATGGATACTTCTCTCAATGACAAGAACTTTGAGTACCAACACTTACTACTGCAACTCAGTAATAATGACAGTACAGATATTTTTTCTTTATTTTCTGAAATTTCGGTCAGAAGCCAGTCTTGTCGCGGCCAGATCTGGTGAGTTATGAGTGCATGCGTATGTTGGTTTCCACTGCACTTTACCGGCCTTGAGTGGCGGCCAATAAGCAACCTGATGTGAAGGGCGGTTGTTCAGAATGCATCATGGACTACGGCCAATGAGCAACCACTTTACAATTTCCTTTGTTTTAGGCCAATCATTTCAAACCTAATTTCCCTAATTAGGAAAGGGAGGCCTTTCATATGAATTTGGTCTCACTATGGCAACCACCCAGTGCAGATGTCCGAGTTGTGACTACAGGTTTTATGAAGTCATTGTAAATTAAGGTAAGGTCAGTTAATACAGCACGACCTTATACGAGGTTAGGTTTGATTGGTTAGGTTAGGTTAGATTTAAAAAAAAAAAACTTAAAGTCTATCTATTGCCAGATGCCTTAATCCTGTAAGGGGTGGCCACAAACAAATCACCTCCATGTTGCCCTGTCCCCTGCCCTGCTCCCACCCCCCTCCCTCATATACCTCTCCACTCCAAACCTCCATCTTACCTTAAGGCTACTGGTACTTCAGTTAATATACCACAGCCTTACATAAAGGTTAAGTTTATGAAAAAAAAAGTTAATCAAGTATATAATTCTTTTTTTTAACCTATTCAGTGATTTCTGTATTTCTTTATTGCCGATTTTATCCAAAATACCTGTTTTGGGGGTGATGAAGTGGGGAAAGGGGGGCAAACTCGAAAACGGGTAGTCTGCATTTAAATCAACAATCAAAATCCTACAGAAAACACTATAATCAGTAAGTTTCTGAAAAAATAAAATCAAAGGGGGGGTGAGGGCTCAACTGATAGTTTCAACGGTGGTGTAACGCAGCGCCCGTTTGGTAAAGAATTACCAATTAATTTACAATTGTGAAAGATACTCTCTGTTATAATATTCTCATCGCTTGTTAATGGGAGCTCTCCTGCAGTATATCCTGAAATTTTCGGTCCATTTGGCCACACTGACTGTCACAGTGTTTAACCCAGGACAAAGGCCAACTATAGTACCATAAGCAAATTACCTCCTGCTCCTCCGCGTCAATTGGCAGCTCCAAAATTTCGTAGAAATCAAGTTTCATAATTTCATTGTTCTTCTTGGACATTGTGTCTTGTTACCGGACTGTCTAATCTACAATACGTTAGCAGTAATAGGCCCTTTCAGTCCCGGTACACAGGTGGCGGTAAAACCTCGGCAAACACAACTCCTGTGATGTGATGTGATTCTCCAACGTTTGTTGTTACACATAATGAAAACTTCGCGTCTATTGACGATTCGTCTACATTAGTGGTATCACCTTTTTAATCTATTATGTATTATCAGTTCATTTTATAGGCGGCTTCTGAATACCCTAATAAAATAACTATTTAAATGATGGCTGGGCTATGTGGTGGAACTTTGCCGAAATACGGATCATTCTAATCTGTGTGTGCGTGAGTGTGTTACCCACTGAGCTCTACAGTATGCGTGGAAAGTGCTGACGCCATCTTAAAAAAAAGAAAACATTCTTGTGGTTAGCAAGGAGAAACAAATAAATTAACACTCACCATTGAATTTAGTATTTACTGGCATTCCCCTTCACCTTTATTATCTTCTTAAGGCGTCTGGGGAGACTGATGGCGTAGTTTTGCCGAACAGATGGACTAAAACTGCTCCATAGCTGCTTGACTGCAGCCTCAAGTTTAGGCAAAGATATGTGTCCATACTACACAGCTGCCGCTTCATGTGCGCCCATAAATTCTCAATGGGATTGATATCTGGGCTGTTTCCGGGCCAATCTCGAATAAAGGGAACCTCACAGTCTGTTCTGACTTTGCAACATGTGCAGGGGCAGAATCTTGCATAAATACTCTTGCCTTGGTTTTATCAAAAAAGTCACTTAAAACATCACATAAGAGCTCCAAATAATTGTTCTGGTTCACTTTTTCATTTGCAGGTAGAATTACCAACTCACCAACACCATAATATGTAAAGCAGCCCCAAGCCATGAGTGAGGCTGGGTATTTAACAAACTTGGAAATGTACTTAGGATCCAGGGGGTCACTGCCTGGTTTGCAGTACACTCGTGATGAAGGGGTACCAGTGACAGTAAATGTTGACTCATCACTCCAAAGCACAGTTTTCCATTGCTCCTCACTTCAGGCAAGATATTTCTTACAAAAATTTACTCTTCTTCTGAAGTGCAGTTAGCAGTGGTTTTTTACGAGCACAAAAACTCCTGTAGCCCCCCAGATCGTCATTCAACAGCTGCTGCACACTTCTGACAGACACATCTGCCAGCAACTGTGGGTTCTTTTCTTTTAAATCCCGTGCTGTTAGCCTTGGATCCTTGCTAACTTGCCTTGAGATCAGCTGACGGGTCCTGAAGGTTGTCTTACGAGGTCTCCCAGGCTTGGGAAGTGGAGTGGGAGGAATGGCCTCCCCACTGTCCTTGAACCGCTTCACCAGTCTCTGCACTGTCCTCAGTCTAACACCATCTGATTTGCAATAAATGGGAGTTTGTGGCCAGCTTTGTATAAAGTAATCACTTCCACACGTTTGTCCTTGCTTGTGGTTACTTTAGGCATGATGAGAATGTGGTAGGTAACCAAATAACTGTGTTATTTGAGTCAAAACATGCCCTCGTGGTGCGTCACACACAGAGACAATCCTTCTCCTGTGGCTGCCCAAACATTACTAAGCCTGCTCCTGTGGTGCCATCCCTATCAAGCAGGGTTGCCAGCTCCCGTTGAAAAAGCGTCAGCTCATTTCGCATCACAGGGGAGGGTAGTATTGACCCTACTTCACTTAACGCGAAAAAAAATGACGTCGGCCCTTTAGCATCAATACTTTCCACGCATACTGTATAATACTTCTTCTTCTTATGGGTTTAAGGGTCACGGCCAAAACAATGGCCCTATGCCCTTCCAATGCAAACTACGTAAGGCCTCACGTTATATGCGGGAGAGCTGCCTAGATTTTCGTATAAAGTCAGACGTGCACCGCACGACTTGTCGTAACCGAGGGTCCCCTGCACCTCCTCCCGGGAGTGTGTTGAGAGACAAACTGAAAACTCCCAGAGATGCCAAACGATCCGGCAAAAGTGTGCGAAGGGAGTGCAGTCTAGGGCACAATAACAGGTAGTGATCAATGGTTTCCTCAACCTGAGGACACCATTGGCGCCAAGGGTGACCTGCGGGGCCTATGTGGCCCAACCGTAACCAAGTAATGGCTACATCAACGTCCCTACAGGGATGGCGTGCCCAAGAGTGTTCAGAAGAGCTGGAGCGAAAATTCCCCAGGTGGGAGGCAGGTAGGGCAGTTGCTAAGTTTGCATTCCAGCATGACATGCTGGTGCTGCGTGCAAAATTAGGGAATGCGGCACTATCAGGTGTCACATAGACCGGTGTACTGGAGGTCAGTGCTCGCTTTGCTGCTGCGTCTGCAATTTCATTGCCATGGATGCCTACATGCGAGGGAATCCATTGAAGGTGGAGGCGCCAGGGAGGAGTAACAAGGAGAAGGAGGTGGTCCATTATAGCATGGACAATCCTGACATGAGTCATTGGACGATCTGAGAGGAAAGGAGTAAGTGAGGACTGCCAGTCGGTGTGTAAAACTATCGGTTGAGGTTGGAGGAAAGTCTGGACAAACTCAAGGGCCTGGAAGATGGTTATGAGTTCTGCGGTTAGGACATCATATTGCCCACTGAACGACCAAGTTTGGCATATGGAAAGATCTTCAAAATAGGCCTCTGAGACAAAGGAAGATGGAGGGGATTGAGATCAACCCGTGTAAATTCTTAGGGAGTCATTATAAATAGAGGAGTCTATGCTATGAAAGAGTTGCCGTGCCAAGACTGCATCTGTTGACTTCAAAAACGGTACTGGGAGATAGGGGAAGACATATGGAGATAAATCCAACCAAGGGGGAACTGGGGGGAGAGGGGCCACTGGGACAGAGACAGGGTGTGGCAGGCCTGGATGCTGTGGATGGTGTACGGTAACCTCACTCGCGGCAAAGCTGGGGGCTGACAAAGGGCTGTGAAGAGGCAATAGTGGGAGGAGACGGGGTGGCTGGAGGGAAGGGGCGAGATGCGGTGAAACAGCCGACAGTCCAGTTCCAGGTGGTAGATGGAGAGGGGCATCACCCAAGACTCCGCATGAGCGAAATATCTGGGGTGGACTTGAAGGCACCTAGGGCAATGCAAAGTGCCGTGTTCTGGACAACATCCACCTTTTTTAGTGGGTCTGGGCTGCTGATCCATAAAGGGAGGCAACATACATGATCTTACTGCGGATACAGGCGGAGGAGAGTGTTTCGATCAGCACCCCAGTGAACTCCTGCAACACACTTCATGATGTCCAGGCGCCTAAGGCATGCTGACCAAAGATGGTCAATGTGGGGGGCCCAGGTGAGACGGGGACTATCTAGGTGTAGGCCCAGAAACTTGTGCCGGGTCCGAAGGGTTAGAGGTTCTCCAGCAAGTTGAATCTTCGACATGGAGGGGAGCCTCCGGTATCCAACACATAAGAGCACTCTTTGGAGCATTAACTGTTAGTCCCCAGTCTGCAGCCCAGGTGGCAAAGGCATCCACAGCCTGTTGGAGGCGATGTTGAGCCTCCCATAATGAGGCAGCACTGCCGAGGATGAAGATATCATCAGCACAGACTAAGATGGATACCCTAGGAGGAAGGTGGAGGTCATACATTATCACATTAAAAAGTAGGGGACTGAGGCATGATCCCTGTGGTACTCCCTGCCTGACTGGGGTAAGGGTACGTACCCCCAAGGGAAACACGAAAGGTTAGCCCCTCCAAAAAACTTCGAACCCAGGCCAGTGCAGAGCCTTTGACGCCAAGACAGCACAACTTGTACAATGTCCCGTTATGGAAGGCAGAATCAAAAGTCCCCTGGAGATCCACGAAGGCTGCCAGGAGGATCTGCTTATGGCAGAGTGCCTGATGGACATGATGGTCAAGCTGAAGAAGGACATCAGATGTCCCCCTTCCAGGGTGGAATCCACACTGTGTCTCAGACAAGCGGTGGTCATGCTCCAGCCTCCAGGAGAGTCGACGGCACACCATCCTCTCAAGCACTTTCCTGACGTTGGATAGCAATGCTATCGGCCTGTACGAAGCCGAAGAGGGGTCCTTCCCTGGCTTGAGGAAGGGCAGAAGGTCTGAGGGTTTCCAGTGTGATGGGAAGATCCCGGACACCCAGCTGGTGTGAAATATGTCTAAGAGCAATATCTAATGGAGGACAGGGAGATGAGTCAAAAACTCATTGGGTACTAGACCTGGGCTGCATGCCTTCTTTGGTGGTAAGGTCCGCAGAGCAGAGCAGAGTTCTGCCTGGGCAAAAGGGGAGGCAAAGCCTGCTGGGGGGTGGGGGGAGAGGAGATGCCTGCCTGAGTTGAAGATCTGGAAGTGGGTCCGGGGATCCAAATTGGGTTCCAAAGAAGGCTGCCTTGTCTTGGAAGCCTACCAGAAGGTTACCTTCCTTCACGAGAGGATATGACGGGGCGGTAGGTCGACCGTTCATTGCTCGAATGAAGGACCAGGTTCGAGATG
Source organism: Birgus latro (assembly GCA_018397915.1). NCBI lineage: Eukaryota > Metazoa > Arthropoda > Malacostraca > Decapoda > Coenobitidae > Birgus > Birgus latro. Next base: position 9,596 of record JAGKTI010012808.1, read on the forward strand.
GTGAGCTAGAGAAAGACAGAGTTGAGCAGAAAACTGACCAGGCAGCACGGCGAGCTTGGTTAAGAGTCCGTTTGCATTCTGCATCCCTGCGATGGTGAGTATTTCGGTGACTAGGACAGGGGCACCTCCGCCATGCATTCCAAGAAGACCTCCTAGCCCGGACCACCTTGGTGCAGTCCTCTGTCCACCAAGGAACCGTGACAGTGGCTCGGGGACGTGTTGAGGACCTGCAGAAGGTCGCCTCACCTGCTGCGATCACGGAGGATGGAAAGTCCGTCACACTGTCATCTTAGGGCCCTCCAGGCAGAGCCCCAGTGTTATCAAGGGCTGCTGTAATGGAGGACCAGGACCTTCGTGTGAGGATCCAGTGTGGACAAGGTGGGGCGGAGCAGGGTGGGGGAAGGTTGGGGACATCCAAGATAACCGGAAGGTGGTCGGATCCCAAATATGGGCCAGTCCAGATGGCTGAGCCACCAGTAACGGTATCCCCCACATATAGATCAAGTGTGGAAGGCAGGCCTGAGTGCGGGTCGATACGGGTCTGTAACCCTAACTGGGTGAGTAGTGTGAAACGATCGCTCTCTAACAGAAGCTGGACAAGGGAAGTTCCCAACCCATTGCCAGAATTCTGGGCTAGAATCACAGTGAGGGTGTCTGGTGTTTAAATCACCCAAGAGGAGCCAAGGTGAAGGGAGCTGGTCTTGATAGGCCCAGAACTATGTCCTTGCAAGGGTTGTAGCAAATCACCACAGTGATCCATCCCTTCATGAGGGATAGGCGGACCGCAAGAACTTCCAACATCCCTCAAGGGGACTGGGTCAGTGACAGAACTGAGCTAGGTACGTCCCCCCCCCTGACTGCGACAGTGAGACCACCTCTGACATCCTGACGATCAGCCTGATATACAGTAAAACCCCGGAGCGACAGATGGAGATGTGGAGATAGCCAAGTCTCACATAAACCAATTTCGTCTGGAACAAGGTCCGCTATAGTCTGCTTGAAATCGGAATCATTCCGGAGGAGGAATCTGCGTATAGGTGGATGAGCCATCACTAGGACGAGAGGAGAGAGAGATCCCGGGCCAAGAGGCTGATACAAATGTCTATAAAGGACTGTCCATTTTTATACATGGATGGGGCTGTGAACAGAAGGTCCACCAAGCCTGTGGGGTTGGCATGTGAGGAAGTGTGGAAGGTTGTCCCTGGTACAGGCGGATATGGAGGAGCAGGAGATTCACCAGGTGTGGAGCCCGTATCCGGAGAACCGGGGGAGGCAGCGTGGGATATATTTGGAGCTGAGGCAGGAGTCGTGACCTGTGAGGAGGTGGAACTGGCTGACTTCATACCAGGCTGGATAGAGGGAGCTACGGAGTCTTGTGCAGCATGTGGGGAGTGTCAGGGGGAAAATGAAAATGTGTCTATGGACACTAGGAATAACTATCGAGACGATTATCACGAGAGAATCGACCCGTGAAATCAAGTGGCGATTTCACTTTTATGCTGGCTTACCTCGCCAATTCTCTGGAGTCGAGAATTTATAGACTTTCTCAACAGTACACAGCAGAGACTAAACGCTCAAGAAGGCTGTATTACTGTACTGTTGGCCTCTGAGAAAGTTAGTTCACCCCTTAACATTCAAATAATAATAATAATAATAATAAACATGATCTTGGCTGAGCCAAACTCCTAGCTGGCACAACGGATTTAAGAATTAATACCAAGAGCTGGCCTAAGTACCAGTCGTAATTAATATAAGGAGTTGTGCTAACTTGGAGTAGCAAAAGTGTACTAAATATGTGGGGAAATCAAACACGACTATTACATTTAACAAAGCTCAAGAAAACGAACTGTAAATTTATTAATTACAAGAAAGTAAATTTACGTTACATGAATCAATTCAAAATCAAAGAAAGGGAAATGCACTCACTCAAGCACTCAGACAAATAGCTAAATAGCCTTAAGCCTAGGAAAAACAAAAGAAATTCTCACGGATTTCAGAACTATTCATCGTTCCTACAAATCACTCGATGTCACGATTTACGATACATAATTTCATGATGCAGAAAATTCGTGACAGGGAGGAGGTCCTCGTTGGGTAGGAGTGCTGTCAACGGGACTTGGGTGGAGGGGGAGGGTGGAGCAGCACCGCAGACTGGGAGGTTGGGTGGGAGGACACAGCAACTGTTCGCTCCACTTCACTTGGGTCAGTTGTAGACTCGCCACCAGATGTTCCAGCAAGATCTTCCAATGCTGGAAAGCAGTTACTAACTACTGTGGCATATGTTAGACCCTCCTGGACAGGCCGGGAACTCCGACTGGGAGCAGTAGATGTTGTTGAGGGATCAGATCTGGGAGGAGTGTGGCTGGATGGGTTGAGGGCTGCAGACGGGTGTTGACGTCAGACAGGGTCGACGGGTCAGCTCTGACAGCATCGTGGATGGCAAGTGCCTGCTGGTAGACTGGGCATGTGTGGGAGACAACTGCAGAAAAAGCAGTAGGGGTCATTGGTGCACTGATCACTTGATGGGGATTTGCAAGGATGGAACCTGCTGCAGCAAGAGCACCTAACTTTATTTTTACATGATATTCTGCCATGCCCAAATAGATGGCACGTGTAGCACCTTAGGATGGGAAAGATGTAAGTCCCTACAGAGTAGCACATATGACCAAATATGACCTGCTCTGGCAAGGGGCCCCTGAATTTGAGCCGTACCACTTTGGCCGCCATTGTGTTCTCACCACCAGGGGGGCGGACCATGAGGCGAGTGACCTCCACTAGCTGGGAGGAACAGTTGCCGAGGCAATGAAGACGACTGAAAAGCTGCTCCTCCTTGACATCAGGAGCAATAGGCCCAATTTTCCCATATGTGAACTCCCCACTGCAAGGTGAGCGAGCCGACCAGCACCTTATTGGCCAGTCCCCTAGCTGGGTGAGGGACTCAGGAGGTACAGGCATTTTGGCTACATCACCTGCAAAGATACAGAACCTAATGGCTGACCCTTTACCCAGGACCCTGAGTGATCCCTCAGTACAATACTTACCCCATGGGGACTTATTGATGGCATCTGACAACCTGCGGGGATTCAGAAAAACAGGGGTATTGTCAGCCGCCCTTGCTATGTATATGAGGCTCCTGGGTTCGCTGGTGACATCGCTGTCTGGGGAGGAAGGCCGTAACCACTTTTCCGGGGCTTCACCTTCGTCACTAGTGGCGGAGGTCGACCTCGTCCTCTTACCAGGGGTAGCGACCTCCCTGGCGGCAGGGGCAAGGTCCATAATGATGTCCTGAATGGCACGGCCGGGCATGAAAGATTCCATGCCAGGTCGAACATCTGGCTGTTACACTAACTTTATTTTTACACTGTGGTTGTTCTGCAATATGCCCAAATTAAGCTGATTATGGTGGTAAGTCTGAGATGGGTTGAGCACCCGAGAAGAAGACAGTCAACAACACGGTCCGACGACGACTGGGTCTAAGCAGTCTCTCTCAAACCTACTTTATAGTATGTGACACAGGTTGAGGACGTGATGGGAAGCGTTAGGAGAAACACGTTAAGGTGGTTTGGGCATGTGGAGAGGATGGAGAGTGAAAGATTGACGAGGAGAGTGTATGTGTGTAAGGTGGAGGGGGCGAGAGGGAGGGGGATGGAGGGATGGAGTGGAGAGGTATATGAGAGAGGGGGGTGTGAGTTGGGAGCGTGGTAGTGAAATGGCAGGGGACAGAGTGACATGGAGGCGATTTGTTTGTGGCCACCCCGTTCGGGATTGAGGCGTCTGGCAATAGATAGATAGATAGATAGATAGACACAGGTTCAACCATAGCACCCCTTTTGTCCACCAAAGCAGTACTTTGTCGGAAGAACGCTCGCAAAGTTTATCACCTTGGCAGGGCACGAACCCTCGTTCTTCAGTGCACGAATACACACTCTTCACCACTGCACACAGAGCTGATCAACTGCTGTTATTTCTTTCTGGTGTATCAGGCTCCACTCCACCAGCCTGTGGTGCTCTACAGAGATTGTATGTAGGGTGAGAAGTGCTTGTAAGTGTGATTGTTGCGTTGGAGTGGCTTTGGATGTGTGTGTAGTCTGTGAACCAAGTGTAATCGCCCTGCGCAAGCCGACTGGATGGAAGCATACTTTATAGTATGTGACACTGATTCAACCACAGGACCCCTTATGTCCGCCAAAGCAGTACTTGGTCGGAAGAACACTCCCAGAGTTTAACACCCTGGCGGGGTGCGAACCCTCGTTCTTCAGTGTACGAAAACGCACACTTTACCACTGTACCACAGAGGCGGGAAACTGAATTTCACGTCTTTATCACCTCCCTTTTTGTACAGTTTTTTACAGTGTCCTCTTAACCCGAGGTGTCCCGTCGACGTACGGGTACACTGCAACGTTTTGTCACGTTGACACCTATCCACCCATCGACGTACCCATATGTTGCTTGCAAGGTTCATAATTCGCACAATTTTCAAATCTCGCGCTTGATTTTTGGTATGTAGGTGCAGGAGACCTTCCCATACCTGCCACCAGGTGGGGACATTCGGAGATCCCGCGCAACCGGCGCTCACCCTCGCCTGATCGCCTCAGTCACTCACCTGTAATATGCAGTGACCCAGGTCAAACGTGGCGTGCCAAGGTCTCTCTGAGGAAGAAATCCAAGCCGCCCTGGACGCCTTCACAGGCGACAGCGACTCCCCACTGGATGATGATGTCGCTGATAAAGATTATGTGCAGCCAGAGGAGGAGAATAGTAGCAGTGATGAGGAGGTCCCATCTCCGAGGAAGCGGCAGTACGTAACACAGGCCGCTAGACAGGGCCAGCCTGCACCAAAACATCGTGCATCCACCTCTCTCCAGCCCCTACGAGAAGTGGAGCCCGAAAGTGAGGACGAGGATGGAGCCGTGGGACCAGCGCCATACAGAAGGAAGAGTTTGGCCAACTGCTCTGCTGGTCACCATCTTGCATCTAAACGTCACCGACTTGGCGTATGAAAACAACACCCAAAGTACAAGTATCAGCGCTCTAGCCCTTTATTTTGGTACAGGTCTTTTATAAATATAAAAAAATATACATGTATGCATATGTCTTCCTAAGTATCTGTCTGAAAATCCCGTACAAAAGCTGCTAGATCCTTGAATGTTTTCAGTTTCTTTCTCACTGCTTTATTTATATAACTTTATTAATACACTTATCTATATACTGAGTAAAAATATTTACATATATGACATATTATAACCTACAGCCTTAAATTAGTGTACGTTGAAGAGTTTTTACTTATTTTCCTTTACAGCGAATCTCATAGCCATGCTTCTGCTTCCTAATTCACCTCCAGTGAACGGATACTCGAAGCTCACGTAAGTTACGTGAGCGACGGGTCATGTAACTGACTTACGTTCAAGTAGCTTACAATGTGTCTACAATCCCAGTTACAGGCGATACTCGAAACATATTTACGTGCAAGTATCTCCTCTCGCTTGTAAGTCTTTCACGTAAAGTTGGTTGTTGGCGGGACTCTTGTAGCCAATCACAGCGCAGTTCCTTACTGGCTTTAAAGAAGGGTTGCCAATGTTATAGCCAATCACAGGACAGAAAGCTGATGCGACCAAAACAAACACTTCCATCACTCACAGAGAAGGCTAAGTGGGCACCCCAGCCAGTGATGCAGCAGATTATACCCGCAAACAAGACAAGAAGGAAGATGGAGCCTATCGGCACAGCAACAGAGACAGCCTCAAAGAAAAGGGGACCCAATTTCACTGATAATATGATGGTGTTAATACGGGAGGTGGAGAAGAGGAAGGACGTGATTGTGGGAAGCTTCTCACCTACTGTTACAATAAAAGCAAAAGGCGGCCACAAGCTTCATCTCTGTAGTATCACTCTCAGTGCCTTTGAATCACCTCTCTCTCCTGAGAAAGAAAATAGCACCTTTAGGGGAGAAAATATTTCCTACATCTGCCAATGTAGATCCTCTCTCAACCCAAACGGTATCCAAGCACACATCGTTTTGCCCATGCTATAGAGTCCTTTCACCGATCAGTGTCCTTTACCTTTGGTTTGGCTTGGTCACTAAAGGTTAGGTTAGTGTTTTTTTTTTTAATACAAATTTTTCATGTTTTCACTAACGGTTTTATTTGGAGCCTTAATTTTGCTCCTGTATTGTGGTATTGGATCATTACTAAGGTCTGGTTAATGAAAACAAAATTTTAATGACCTTTTTTGTTTTTGAGTTTGTCATTTAAAACATATTTTGGATCTTTTATTGAGTTCTTAAAAATGTACAGGTTTTATTAAAGTTTAAGCCCGGCGTGGAATTTCTTTCGTCTTCACCAAAGGAAAGGTCATTAGATTAGGTTAGGTTAGGTTAGGTTAATTCTCTTTGGTATTTCACCTCTTATTTTTGCTTTTTCAATATCATACACTATTTCTTCTCTTTCATTATCATCAACACTCCAAGACTACATGCTGTGGGTCCCCACCTCTCGCTATGGTTGTTTTTGCTCACTATTAACTCTAAGAGCAATTCTGACATCTCTCTCAAACACTCGCTGCTATAAAATGTCGTTTGGAAGTGCATAAACACATTAACTTACCAATATAATCCTGTGAATTGCTTTGATAAAACTGAGGAGGGCCAGCACCAGTGTCAACAACTTCCATGTAGGGGACTTACAGCTCCTCCGACCCTGCTGTAAGTTACAATCCGCTGTTAGCTGTTGCATCAGTTGATGCATTGTTTTGCCGCAGGTCTATGAAGATAGTCTCTTCTTGTTATATACCAACACATCCACCGCCTTCTCTGTTCTTTAGCTCAAAAGCAGTAAGAAATAAGGGGAAAAATATGCTAGTAGTCATCAAATCCTTATTGTCACAAATTTCTATATAAAACTTTATGTCACGTATAAAATTATAGCATCCTTTTTGTGCATTTTGTCATTAAATATTTTTTAACTGAACTGAAACTGAATTGATGATTAGGATAAAAAAGTTTGGAGGATGAGATAAGGTGTGAAATGTATGGTTTGATTAGGAAAGCAGGATTTGGTTTAGTAGCAAGCGGAACAAGAACACTGTAGAGTGACTTTGGTGGACAAGAACAGGGGGCAGGGGACGGTGGGGCATTGAGGGGGGGGGAGGGTGTACATCTTTTGACGATGAATTTTGTAAGCTGGATCCTATTGTCTATGTAAAGGCCTCAGTCAGTGTCTTGTGCAATGGCCGCCAGCTGTTATATACCTGGCGTCTTGCGACGCCGGTCGCGTGATTATGAGAACAGAAACTGGATGGCGCGGCGAGATGGGAACATACGGGTTGACCTATGAATGGGGCGGGGCGGCGTGGCTGCTGCCCATTGTTACCTGAAACACTATTTCCGCCGGAACTGACAATTTAGTGCAGTGCGGCTTGTGGCCGTGGCAGGTGGCAGTGACGCACTGACCTGCTGCCTGGCAGTTGCAACCCCAAACACTGCTGAGTCGAGATTATAATTATGCTGGTGCTCGACGACTTTATATTATCATATTAACTGCAAGAGCAATGGTTCCACTACACTCATCTTCAAGCGCAAAACAAACAATCAGTGTCTCTATTTTGTAATATGTGCTATTCCGCAGTGCTGTGCTGTTTTGCACAATTGAAAATCGCATCTAGGAAAATCTACAGTTTTAATAGTTGAAAAACAGTATGGCTGTCATAAAATATATGCATGGCTCGGCATTAATGTATTTAACAGTCTGATTGGATTGCTGTATTTAATTATGCCTCGTGTGTTGCTTGCAAGTGTTGTGGAGTGGTGTGGCAGGATGGTGGTGGTGTGGTGGGTGGTGCCGGTGTTGATGCTGGCAGGCTATTCACAACCCTCCCTCTCTCTCTCACATTCTCGCACATCTTTCCACTCTCGCACACCCTCCATTGCTTCTTCCCATTCCTTCTTACTCAGTGCCTCTTATTCACCTTTCCTCTCTCCCTCCTGGACTTCTCTATCCTCTACGTTTTCAGAACCATTATCTGAGACCCCTACTCCTTCGCTTTCCTCTGCAACATCCGCCTCTCCATTCGTACTATCTACACTCCCTTTCTCATTATACACACTCTATAAAACCAACATCACTCCCATCTCTTCTACAGGTTTTTATTCTCCTACAAATGTATCAACTTTTTTTAGAATGTCCTCACACTTTATTGCCTCCTTTCGAGCCCTGAAGCACCACAGTTCTCCTCATTCATCCTTATCTGTTGCAAAGGACTTAATTCACATTCCTACATTCACATCCACTTCTGTTTTACCTCTTGCAACTTCCTCCTACCGTACAGTTGCCGTGCCTCATTATCATACCGTTCCTCTATCGCATTCCCTCATTCCGACACCCACCACTTCCCGTGTCGTCCTGTTCACATCACAGCCACATTCGTCTCTCCTACTCTACAAACATGACACACAAACACAACATTTTTCAACCACGAGTCTGCAGCCAGAGACGAATAAAGAAAGGGAAAATGTAATTTATCGACAGAATTTTCTAAAAACCATTATAAATCTGATCAGGAATTTGAGGGGAGGGTTCGTCAGCGGTGCTGCGGCATCACCAGACGAGGAAACATCACAGAACAGAATCCTGATGACGAAACATACTAACAGCAGCATCCATTCGCTTAATCACTCATCAGAAATTGAAAGCTCATTATATGTAAGAAATTCGAGCGAGGCTAATTCTTCCATTACCGCACTGGAGAGTCAAAGCAAGTTATCATTTCTGCTTGATACTGAGGTCAGCTCCACCGGAAATGCAGCCACTACTTTACTTCCAACCACACTGCCTCCAGACACCCCTACCTCACGCCAGCCCCCCAAGTACAGAGTGCCGCTGTGTTGCTTTGATCAGGGAGAAAATTCATGCACACACATTAACAGCAGTTACAGTTCACGCCTGCCCATCGCTCTAGATCGATGTGGAGCTCCAGTGCTGCGGCCTTTTGTACATACCTTTACCCTCAACCTCTCGTGTCAATCGCAAGAGTACAAAAAGATAACCTTTGGAGAGGAAGGTAAGCTCGTATACACAAACTCAGATATTTACCTCTCCATAGAACAAAACCTGACTAGGGATTTTTGTATCAAGGCAGACAGTAACAATGTGAGTAGTGTTTGGGCCGTGTCATGTCTGCAACGTCCGTCTGTGACAGCAACTACTTGTGTGAGAAAAAAATGCTTTAAAAAGTGCTGCCCAGAGGGCTATTTCCTCCAAAACCGTACCTGCGTATGTCACAAAGCTTCCTCGAATATTTCGAAATTATGGATGCTTTCAGAGAATATGCTTCAGCTACAAAAGGAAATGGGAACGAAAGTCGGTTTTCCCTCATGTCTGATTGGTAATATGAAAGTCTACAACAGCAGCAAAGACAGAATCAGACTTCTCTCAAATGGCTCACTGTCAGTCAGTGACGATGTCGGTCCATTCGTCGACTACTGTGTGGACGAACACCTGGAGGAGGATGGCGGGAAAGAATCTCAAGCTTTAAGAACAGTTCTGGCACTGGTGTGCCCCAGCTCGTCTCAGCCACCTCCGTCTGCGTGGAGGGTAAGTATTTTCTGAGCACCTTGTGTAAATGTCCTTCAAAAGATTTTTTCATTTGTGCTAAACAGTCCCAAGGGCAACAAATTAAACTTTTATGTAATCCATTTTCGATTCCTCCTAGAGATCGTGAGACTTGATCTTTGTGATTTACTGTTTCAGTAGCTAAGTTAGTTGTGATGGTAGGGCATATGTAACAATACAAGATATCCGATTAGCAATGACAAGCTACAGTGGACAAAGAAACAAGCAATACCTGGGAAACCAATATATTTAGCAGCACTAGGGCATCACAGTCAGAGTGACTGTAGTTCATTCACTTCAATTAGGTTGAGATCAGTGGCAGAATAAGACAATACACCGGTTTTATGTCCTCTCCACAGCACTTCTACATGGCAAGTATCATATTCTAATGATAATCCCGTGTCACAGCTCAATATTCAAGACCGTGAGATGACAGTTATTTTACGCTTAGTTACAGTAAAGAGATTCTAACGGCCTCCAAATATCTCTGCCTGGGCCATTTGCTATGCTTGAGTAGCCAGGATCGTCACAGGAGAGCTGAACACGCGGTCCAGAGGAAAATCTTTGGTAAACAACAGGAGGGTAAACCTAGGGTAATTACCTCCGCCAGAGGGACCTGGAGCGGTGGTGTCTTCGTAGAGGCTGTCGAAGCAGAGGACAGCATGGGGGCACCACCCAGAGGCTATCGAAGCAGAGGGCAGCATGGGGGCCAAACCACCACAAACCCCCCCGGCTGCTCACGGGGCTCGAAAACCTGGGAATGGTTTCAGTCGCCCGGGTGAGCACCACATCTCCCAACGCAACACACAGCAACACTTTTTTTCTACATCGATAAATGATTCGCCGGCGGTCATTTCTCGAAGACTTCTTCTAGCCAGTGACATCGAGAGCAATCCAGGACCCATCAACAAATACATACATCCAACATACTCAAACCACATCACTTCCTGCAAGAACTGGACCCATTTCACCTGTACAACCCTTGCATCTAGAGAACATTACACAAACACCTGGACCTGCTTCTTATGCTCCTTTCTCCCACCCTCTAACCTCCCCCCCCCCTCCAGCCCCTCTCTTACTCCCTCTACTCCTCATCCTAACCCACGGATCCTTCCCACACCATGCAATCCCCCAACCCCTCCCATTCCACTCCAATTTAATCCATCCCAACCCTCATTTCTGTCACAACCTTCTCCTACCCCTTCTCCTCCAACCACACCCCCACCTTCCCCCCGTGCTGCAGCATCCAACAGACATCGTACACACATTAACATTCTTCATATAAACATAGATGGCATAAACACCAAAAAACAAGAACTCACATAGTTCATCAAACAACAGAACATACACATTGCCATCTTACAAGAAACAAAACTACGCAGAAAACAGAAAACACCTAAATTTCATAACTTCACCATCAGACAAGACCGGGCCGACGTGGTGGCGTCGAACTCATCACCCTAGTGCACCAGTCCATCGACTTTTCAGATACTAGTGCACACACAAAATCATTTCTCCACCCACGTGACACCACAACAGAAATACAATCAATTGAAATATGCACTGGCAACAAATCACACATAACAATCGCCAATACATACAGTCCCCCCAATCATCCCCCACAGTACCACACAATTATTCTCCTCAAATGCACCACATCACTAACGTACCTAACATCATCCTGGCTGGTGATTTCAATGCCAAGGCGTCGGCCTTGCATGTCAACAACCCTGACACAGACAGAGGGCTGGCACTACAATCCCAAACAGAGAATCTTTTCATCGTCATCAGTCTCCATCAACATACCCATATCCCACACAAAGCCCTTTTCCTCCCATCATCCCCAGACATCACCTTTTGCTCCCCAAACCTCGCCCTCACAACTTCCTGGACCACCTCCCGATCATCATCACTACCAAAACCAGAATCACCCCAGCTGGCTACAGACACACATACACTAACTATAAGAGAGCCAACTTGGAGGCCTTCACAGCTGAAACAGGACAACACTCTGGGACATTAAACAGTACACCCACCACGAACATTAACACCGCTGTGCACACTTTCAATACAATTATTCAAAACGCAGACGAAAGACACATCCATAGGGGCAACAGAAAGAGACATAACCCCAACTTCACACCAGAAATTCAAGGCCTCATCAGGCAACGTAACACACAGCAACACTCCCTAACACCCCATACACAAGACACTGTAAAACAAATACAAGCACTCAACACTCAAATAAACAATAAAAAAATATCGGAGCAGCAAACACTAAATTGGAAAACTTATCTTCAAACACCTGATCACAAAACAAACTCTAACAAACTCCACAAAACACATTCTCCATCAGCAACACTACACAATCACACGCTTCTATCACAACAACAACAGACACCCTACCCTCAAACAAACAACAAGCAAACACTCTCATCAATCATTTTCCACACGTCAGTCATCTAAACCCCCATCGCAACGACCGACGCGTCATCCGATGTACGAGACAGTTCCCCACAGACCCAGACTTCGCACCCTTGATTTACAACCAGATTAAGCGCATCATTATCATACTTAAGCACTCATTTGCCTGTGGCCCAGATAACATAAGCAACATACACCTTAAACATCTTGGACCACAATGCATACAAGCACTGACCAACATAAACTACAGCTACTCACACAACATAATACCCAACTTCTGGAAACACTGTACTATCATCACTATCTCCAAATCCAACAGAGACCCCACGCTGCCATCTCCAAACCCAACAGAGACCCCACGCTGCCATCTCCAAACCCAACAGAGATCCCACGCTGCCATCTCCAAACCCAACAGAGACCCCACGCTGCCTTCCTCACATCGCCCCATCACACTCCTCAGTACCCCCTCCAAGGTCACTGAACGGCTAATATTACAATTAGTAACTCCTCACATTCCCCTAGCACCATCACAACATGGTTTTAGGCCGCTACACATCACAAACACCCTTCTTACAGACCTTACGCAAAGAGTTTTTGATGGCATCAATTCAATTGGACCACCACACAGAACACTCCTAGTCACACTAGGCATTAACAAAGCTTTTGATGACATCCCCCGCCGTAACCTCACATGCAAAATATTCAACACAAACATGCACAGTAACACAAAAAGATGGCTGGCAAGCTACTTAGCAGGCAGATGTGAACTTTTTCAGTGTCTCAGTTACACAGAGAGTAGACCAGCATGCTCTCCTATACAAGTTTCTCTAACTGTCAACACCAAACTACATACACCTACACACTACACTTCCTTTTCAAAATTTTCAAAATGGCTTATAAAAATCATGCCTCGGAGTCCCCAGGGGGGGGGACCATAAATGCCCCCACCATCCGCCCCTCTCCCGGTGACGACTCTAAGAGCTGCCTGGAACCACTGTCCGACTCACTCCTTCTTCATTTCTGTAACATTCGCGGCCTTTCCTCTAACTTTCACGCTGTTGAGCACCACCTCTTCTCCTCTAAACCTCACCTTCTCTTTCTCACTGAGACTCAGCTGTCTGAGGCAACTGACAGCAAACCCTTTTCTGTATCCTCCTACTTTCTCTATTCTCGTTTCAAAGCCAAAGGTGGCTGTTGCGTATACGTACGCAACGATCTATCTTGCTCTCGTGTTCCTGAACTTGATTCTTCTGAATTCTCTGCTCTCTGGCTTCGGCTTTCCTGTCATTCTCTGACTAAATATATCTGTGCTGTTTACTTATCTCCCAACTCTACTGACTATCAAAAATTCTTTGACTATCTTACTTCTACGATGGAACACATTCTATCCATTTCTCCTTTCTCTGAAATCTCCATTCTAGGAGATTTCAATGTTCACCACCACCTTTGGCTCTCCTCTCCTTTAACTGATTCACCTGGTGAACAAGCCTACATCTTTTCTATCCTTAATGACCTAGAGCAGCTTGTACAGCACCCTACCCGTATCCCTGACCGCCTTGGAGAGAGTTCCAACATACTTGACCTTTTCCTAACAACTAATCCTTCTGCTTACACTGTTCATCTTTTCTCTCCGTTGGGCTCCTCCGATCACAATCTTATTACCTTAACATGTCCAATCGCTCCAGTACGGCCTGTGGACCCTCCAAAGAAACGCCACCTGTGGCACTTTGGAGCTGCAGATTGGGAGGCCCTCAGGCAGTACTTCTTTGATTTTCCATGGAATGATTATTGCTTCCATGGCCGGGAGCCATCTGAGTGTGCCTTGCGCGTTACGGAGGTTATTCTCTCGGGCATGGAAGCATACATTCCTTTCTCATATCCTCTGACTAATGCAAGAAAGCCTTGGTTTAATCACGCTTGTTCTAATGCTGTCCGCAACAAGGAGAGGGCCTATAAGAGGTACCGGAGCCAACCCACCCCTGAATCACACCTTTTATATATTTCTGCCCGGAATCGTGCTAAGTCTGTTCTTCGCTCTGCTAAAAACAATTTTATCCGTGCTAAATGTTCCCAACTCTCCAACTCGAACTCTTCTCGCTCCTTCTGGCACCTTGCCAAAAACCTTTCTAACAACTTTACCTCATCATCCTTCCCTCCTCTTTTCTACTCTGATGGCTCTGTAGCTATTTCTTCTACTGATAAAGCAGATCTCTTTGCTCAGACTTTCTCCTCCAATTCCACCTTAGACGATTCCGGTGCTATTCCTCCATCACTTCCCCCCTCTGACTTCCTATTGTCTGATATTAAAATTTCTTCAGCTGATGTGTTCTCTGCCAAGCCTCAATACTAAAAAGGCATACGGTCCTGATGGAGTCCCTCCTGTT